>NDXZ01061996.1:627-25717 GCA_003055125.1 Paykullia maculata | reverse complement strand
TTTTTAATATAATCTCGTCAGTGAGAAGATAAATTTTTAGTAATTTAAAAATAAAAATTAAAATCCTATTGGAATGGGTTTAAAATAATTAAATGAAAAAAGGGTTGGTTGTCGCAATTGTGACCTTGTTACTGTTAGAGTAGCTATGCATTTGCAATGCTTGAAAGCTGCAAGTTAAATTAAACACTATTTAAATGATGAGGATAAGAATTTCTTTAAGATTAAAAATTTTTTTTTTTAATATTTTCCAGTTTTTTAACTTAAAGTATACATATGTACTCACATACATACATAAACAGAAGGAAAAAAGACGTTCTAAAACTATGCACGGCTGGTGTCAAATTGTGAACGAAGCGTTCTCACTTTTTCGGGAACATCCGTTCACAAATCTAAAACCAAATGTTGTCAAACTATGAACAAAATAATAAAAAAACACCAAATGTTGTCAATCAAAAACGAAATGTTGTCAAATCGAGAACGAAAATCTAAAAATACCAGACGTTGTCAAATTGTGAACGACCTGTTCATCAGTCAAGAACATTCGTTATCGAAATAAGAACGAAGCGTTGTCAAAACAAGAACGGTCATTGTCGAAGTAAGAACGAAGCGTTGTCAAAACAAGAACGGCTGTTGTTAAAATAAGAACCAGGTGTTCTTAGAAAAATGACACCATCCGTTGTCAAATCAAGAAAAAACGTGCTTTGCTCACTTTTGACAACGGATGGTGTCAATTTCGGTGTTTTTCGAACGGTTTTTTCCCTCTGTTTATATGTATGTATGTATATATCTATGTGTTTAAAATCTTTAACTAATGTTATATCTCTTATTTACCGCTTTTCTACAAAAAACAAACCCAAAAACATTTTTAACTATTATCTTAGAACTTCGACAATTTTTTAAAATTCGAACATTAAAATTTAAAAAAAAAATTCAAAAGTATTACAGGTTTATTACAAATTTTAATGTAAAAATTTGAAAAATATAATTTTTTGCAATGTTCGAAAATTCGATCTTAAATTCGAAATTTTTTTTTCATTAGCATAGATAGAATAAAAATTAAGGATTATAAAATTTAAATATTTAAACAATTTAAGTCAAGGAAAATCATAAGAAAATTATATAAAATAAAACTTTGTGTGTATTTTAAACTAATGTTTAAAAATAGAAACTGAATTTTCAGTTGAAGTTCGAAAAGATGAAATTTTATTTAGTAGATGTGGATTAAAATATTTGCCACTTTATTATAAAAAAAAAACATAACTGCTTTATTTAAAAATAAAAAGTTTTTGAGATTAACTTATAAGCTTAAAAGATAATTTTCCAATTTTGTATTTATAAATTCAAAATAACCAATGACCTTTTACAATTTTTAAATATTTTAAAAAGTTTTAAGCAAGATTTAAAACATTGAAAGTTAAAGCAAAAATATACTATTTCTTGACGTTTTTATATGTATGTTTGTATATGTATTTTCATACAAAATATATTCAATAAACCTTCAAAAAGTTTAAAAATGGGGGTTTGTCTTTAACAATAATATAAAATTCATACAAATATTGTATTTCAAAAATTGTATTTTAATTAAAAAACCACAATTAAATATTAAAATAAGTTTTAAGAAAACTGTAAATTTTAATAAAATATGTTGTTTATTTCTTTTATTAACATAATTACAAACGTTATTGAATTAATTTAAAAGAAATTTTACAAAATAACTTTATTGGTGGTCGAAAATTGAAAACACGTTACCGCTATTGTTTTTTTTTTCACAATTATGATAATGATAATGTTTGTTTTTTGGCATCCGTAACTTTTTGATGAGAAAAAGTTTTCATTTAAATGTTGTAGGGTTATTTAATATATGACTAACATATACATATATTAAATTTAAACAAACGATTACTGGATTTCAAGTGGACAATGTTCTGTTGGCCTTTTCTATTGTTCTTTAGCATTGAATACCTATTAAGATGATATATAAAAACTTGTTATATCTTGTTGTTACTAATGCAATGCAATATTATTTCTAGACACTGTGCAGCGGCTTTATACATATATACATACATATGTTTTTTTTCAATTTACCTGGTGTGAAATTTGTCACTTTTTTGTAACACCTTAAATGATTTTTTTATGTGTTTTCTTTGCTTTTCTATTTGGTTTTTTTCTCAATTACTACAAAATTGTTTAATTAAAAATATTTCTTCGTTTTCGTATGATCTAATTGTTAGATATTAATGTGCGTTATAAAACGGCTTTTTTTTATTGATGTTTATTTGGTTTACTTTTCAAACAGTAGCCAAGTTGTAATAAGCAATATGGATAGAAGTCATTTATGTATGTTTGTATGTTAGTGTTGTTATCTTAATCTTTTTATGGTTAAAGTATTCATGTTTTTAGTTTAAATTTTCAATTTAAAACAAATATTGTTAATATATGATTAATTAGCTGTACAAGCTTTATTCATTTGAGTTTTTCGAACAAATGGCCATTAAATTATTTATTTTTTTCACTGAGATGCGTACATACTAAGTTTAGGGCCTTATCTTATTTGTAATTAAGAACATTACAAATTGAAAATTTTGTTGTACAAATACATATACATATAGAACATAATTACTTTAAAAAACTATTTGCAAATAATGTCTAACCTAATTTTTTGGCCATTTATATACATTTTTTTATATAAATAAATATTTAAAATAAAACTATTGTGTTTAATACAGAGTGGCGCAAAAGTAATTTCATAATGTGTGAGTTAGAAATTAAAGAATGAGTTCTGTCTTCACAAAATCCTTATGAAAAGGTTAGCTCAAGTGTAAGTCCTTTAGGACATTTAACGTTCCTACGTCTCCTACTTTTAACCTACCTACTAGGAATGGGCAAAAAAGTATCAATATTTTTTTAATTATCAATCTCGGTTGATATATAATATTATCAAATACTGACATAAGGAGCACCCTCTATTTGATGTGTTCATCTGTAAAACGGCTGTCGATCGGGTACCGTCGGATTTACCGCTGAAGCATCTCTTTTCGAAGACACCGAGGAAACCTGACAAGCTAAATATACAACGGTGACTGAAAACACACTGGACACACGATATATTGATAATATCGATATTTTTGCCCAACCCTACCTACCTTCATTGCTTGTTGTCAGCTTATTTTGAATACGTCCACAACCATTTGCAAAATTAAGGCACATTTATGTTGCGACATTACTTTTGCGCCACCCTGTTAGCAACTTTCTTTTTGGCAAAACTGTTTTTTGCAGCTCAGCTGTTTTCGTGTAACATGTTCAGTTTGATCATAATTAAACCATAAATCGACTTACAAACGAACAACAACGCTTGCAGATTATTGATTTTTATTATCAAAATTTATGCTCAGCTTAGAAAGTGCATCGTGCACTTCTTCCATTTTATGGTCAGTTTTTGCGTAATCTTGTAACTAAATTTCGCATCAAATTTACATTATTGGACATTAAACCACCAACAATACATCCCGAAAAATGCTTCGTTTGGTTTGTATTATGGGCCGGTGGCATAATTGGACCGTACTTTTTCAAAGACGATGAAGGCAGAAACGTTACTGTGAATGGCGTGCGTCACCGTGCGATGACTAGAAATGTTTTGCCTAAAACTTGAAGAGCTGGACTTGACTAAAATGTTGCTTTAGCAAGACGAAACAAACGCCCAATTGAAAGGCGAGTTCGGTAAACTGTTTATTTCACGTTTGGGGCCGGTCAGTTGGCCGCCTAAATCGTGCGATTTAATATCTTTAGACCATTTTTTGTGGGGCTAAGTTAAGACTAATGTCTATTGGGACAATTCCGCAACGGCTGACGCATTGGAAGCCAATATTGAAGAATTTATTCATGAGATACCGGCTGATATGTTGGAGAGAGTATGTCAAAACTGAACCCAGCGTATAAACCATTTGAGGCGTAGCCGCGGTCAACATTTACATGAAATCATCTTTAAACATTGATTAATATAGGTTGTTCTATCGACTTAAATAAAGATTTCATACATTTCTCAACATTCTTTTTTTCAATCAAATGCGAAAGCTCTTAAAAAATCGCCTTTTAGAATAATTGGATCTTCCAAAATTACCATAAAGAACGAATTAGAGTAGTTTTTTGTAAAGGTTTTCACTTGAACTTAAAAATAACCTCCCGCAATGCAAACGTCTTATGTTGTTGATCTATACTTTATTCATTTAAATTAATCGGAAAACATGTTTTAATTTCTCCAATATTTTATTTACTAAACTGACCCAAACTTTATTCAATTCATTAATTTCTTTTTTATTCATTAAATATTTTGCCACCAACTGTATCACATCATTAATAAAAGTATTTTTTTTCATTTATCCTAAATCCATAAGAAAATTCAAAATAATTTAAAAATTTTTCACTTTATGCCAAATGTGAACAAATTTTCCGCTTAATAAAAAATAACCAAATCTTATACTTCTTTTTCTAGTTGTTGTTGTTGTAATTTTAAACAAATACAAATTTTTGTAAAGTAACAAACATTTGAACTTTTTTTATATATTAAATTGTAGTTGTTGCTGTTATTTCTGGTCTTGTGGTTTTTCGAACAAAAAAAAAAATAAATATATTTTCCACTTTTACGTATTTGTTGTTGTTAATGCTGCTTTTGGTAGCAGTTTTTTTTTGCCTTAAATTGAACGAAGAAACATTTTACTGGTGGCATTTTTTTATACAACAACTACACATGCAACAGGCATTGCAGTCGTATTTGTGTCTTTGTATTGGTAAAGCAATGCAGTTTGACTTTATTCGTTGTATGTAGTTTTGTTGTTGTTAATGGACAATCATATTTTAAACAACAACAACAACAACAAAATAAAAAAAAAGTATTGTAAGTAGTAGGCCAACAACATGTAATAACAGCAGTGACAACTTTTAGCACACAAAAACATGAACAAGAAACCACCAACTACAAAAACAACAACAACAACAAAAACGATAATAACAATAACACCAGCAACAACAAAAAGGTTGATTTGCTCAGTTTTTTTTGTTTATATTTTAATTTGTACATATTTTCCAAGATAGTTTCTTTATGAGAAATATCAATAACAAGGTAAAGAGAGAGCATTAAAAGAGAAACTTTTTGAGTTATTAATTTGGTTGAGGAGAATTTGAATACACAACGGAGAAAGGTTTATTTTTGAGCAGTAATATCAATGTTTTTCGATTTTTTGTAATAACAAGAGAATATAAAAAGGAAAAAATTAAAAGAAACATTTAAAATTGTATTTCCTATTGAAAATTTGTCACAAAATAAATGCAACTTAATGGTTGAATAGGATAAACAGTTTTTTTCTAAGAGTATTTTTTATTGTTTTTACTTACTTCAAACAGTCGTCTGTTTAATTTTTTTCCTCTATTAATTGACATAACTTAACCTTACAAGATCAAATTTAAAGCTGAGGTTATTCTTAGGGCACCTTATAGGTATATGTAAGTATGTTTTAGGAGTTACTTTAAAATATTTATTTTAGGGCTTCTTGCAATTAACAAAATAATAAAATGCACAACATATTTATTAGTACTAGTTTATAAAAGACATAAAATAAATATGCCATCATATGTTCAAATGCCAGATGTCCTGTTATAGGGTATGAACAGCCTTTAACCAATTGATGGGTTAAAGGTTAAAGAAAAATATAGAATTTAAGGGTTATTTACAAAATCAGTCATTTAGAAAAACATAATGAAGTCGACTTAGAATGAACTCTTTTAAATTTAAAGCAAGTTTTGCAGCACTGCTACTAAAAACCCACAATTAAATTTTTATTAAACGAAAAAAAAGTTACAAATGCTCAAGCATGACTAGAATACAAAAAATCGCTTAAATAACAACAAAAGACATTTTTTTAAGATAAAAAACAAATTAAATTTTTTTTATAAATTTAACAAAAATAATCAAAATTCACAAAGCATCATAAAAATTAGTAAAAAAAAAACAATAGAACAA
This sequence comes from Paykullia maculata, assembly GCA_003055125.1. Lineage (NCBI taxonomy): Eukaryota > Metazoa > Arthropoda > Insecta > Diptera > Rhinophoridae > Paykullia > Paykullia maculata. The sequence continues at coordinate 19,704 of NDXZ01061996.1, read as the reverse complement.
AATAGATAGCAGCATCATAAACTTTTTGTTGCTTTTGTTTTTTTTATTGTTATTATTTTGTTTATTTTATTTTAATTTTGGAGTATCAAGTTTAAAGTTTTAAAGGTTAAGATGATTCCAGCAAATATATAGATTTGACAATGAAAAAGTTAATGCATAGAATTTACTGATAATGGACTGGTAATTTTTAACAATATAAGCGGTAATGAGCACCTCGTTATTTAAATAAATGCATTAAACCAATGAAAGTCCAATCAGTGATCCAACAAAGTTTTTCCATTAATGATAATTTTTATTGGTAATTTTTTTTTTATGTAACTTAAAATTGTATTTAATAACTTTGAAAAGAAACATGAATTTATTATTTTGATAAAAGGCATTTAACTGTAATTTTTATTATTTTCATTATTAGAAAGAAAACATTTTTTATTACATAAAAATATATTAACGCCTATTCATAATCATTTTAAAGGCTTTTTTAAAACTTATGAAATAATTTTTCTATAGATTTTGTAAGTCTCGATGTGGTGTTGCGTCACAACGCAAGCTGTCAAAAGTAAAGCGTGATTTAAGGTAATATCCAATTCCTAAAAATGAAGTATGTTGAAGTTCTACATTTCTACTCACCTCTTTCCCGTAGCAGCATTGGTAGATTAATGTGTTATATTCAGCAAGCTAAACTTTAAATTAAGCCATTGGGATTTTTTCTAACTAAAATATTATCTCTTCAACTGCAAAAACTAATTTAAATGTTTTACAAACTCTCTATCGTCTGCATTTTAAATGGCCGATACAACACAGAAAAAACTAAAAAATTGTTTTAATTACTAAAATGATTCTACCAAGCAAAAAAAAAATGTTAAAATTTGCATCTCTCACCAAAATGCTAATATGAATTACTTAAAATGATAAAAACTAAAAATATCGATTTATTTTCCAATTAACAAAATTTTAGATTTTAATTGAAAAAAAATTACTTTAAACAAGTTGTTAATTAAATTAATCAAAATGTTAATTAAAAAATATCAATGTCATTGAAAAGAAAATATTTGCATCATCTATCAATCGTTGCCTCGAAATAACGTCTCATATGATTGGGTGGTGTGTGTCGCCTTTTTTAATTTTTTTTTATTTCTTCTTCTGCCGTGATTCAGTTTAAAAGTTTGACGCTCTAACCACTACACCACGCCACCGACTAAAATACTAAAAAGCAATATCAGTTTTTAATATTTTAAAACTTTAATGGTAAAAAAAACAATATCTTTAATAAGAGCTCAACTCAATTAAAACAGTTAATTGAATGAATTAATTATTTAATTAAATAAATATTTTTTACTAATAAAGAATCTAATTGAAAAAAAATTAAAAAAAAATAAAATTGTTGATTAAATAAATAATCAAATTAATTAAAACTGTAATTAAATTTAATTCTGAATTTAATCTAAAGCCTTTATTAGAAAAAAAAGTGCCGATATTTTTGCCATAACATAGCCTTGTTGTGCCGTCACTACTGACAACACCTAATTTGGGCTACAACTCCTCTATTGCTTTATGTTAATTTTAATTTCAATTTTAATTGTAATTTATAAGAAACGGACTATCCCTTTGCTATCCCTATTTAAAATCCCCCACTGTGTGTTATTACCACAAAATATATTTTAAACCTAAAAACTAAAGAATGTTGGCATAATTGTGAAAAAACAAAGAAAAAAAACATTTAGTAACATGTTTAAATGTTGAAGCAACAACTTTAAATGAATTTTGAAATGATTTTCTTTTGCAACAAAAATCATAAACAATTTTTTTTTGTAACTTGACTTTGGTCCAGTTGTGTTTAAACGTTGATTGCATGTAACTAAACAACAAATTATAATTGTATTTATATTTAATAGATGTTATAAATTTCAAAAACTTATGTCATTTATTTACTGCCTCAATTTAGACATAAACTAAAAACAAAGTTAATCGTACACACATACATATGTACCCATGTGTGTTTGTAAAAATGTATAAAGTAAAATGAATGATATGATTTGTTATCATTTTTCTTATAAGACTTAAATAGCACAGCAGGCTTAAATGATGGCAAAAGAAAAACGAAACACACACAATGACGAACATATATGTATTAAAAAAGAGATGCCAGTTTAATAATTGTAATATTTTACATATAGTTTCGAGGTGCGTGAATGTCACTATAAGAAGTAAGGAATAAACAAACAAACAAAAAATTGGTTTAAAATTATTTTAAAGAAATATTTAAACATAAATAATAAAAACCAACATTGAATAAACTCTTATTTTAAAATTTTCACAGTTCGGAGAAAAACTGTGATGGAATACGAATAGCTTGAACCAAGAACCTTAAAAAAGGTACTTTTTCTTTAGATGATGATAAAGTACACGCTTTAGTTTCTACTTTAGTTGGGTAAAAATGAAGATTAAAATTTAAAATCTTGAAATGGTTAAAAAAATTTATTAAAAATAAGGCGATATAAAGATATCTAGCAAAGGCATAAGCCACATTAAAGGCTTTTTAATTACAGGTATTTACTTAATTTTTTTAAAGTAATTAAGTACCCTTTTTAGCAACCTATTTAAAACAAACATCTTTTTTTTTTTGTTAAAAAAGCCCCCCTAAAATTGCGTACCACAAATTTATTTATTGTATTTTTGAAGAAGAAAGAAGAAAATGGAAAATATACAAAAAACGTGCTACGTACTCATGCTGTTGCATTAAGTATTTTATTTGCACATTTAGTTTGCTTAATGTCGTGTCATACAACAAAACACACATACACACTCGCCTATTGAACGTGCTTCTTTGAGTTGCCTTCTTTATGAATTTTTACTTGCAGTTGCTGTTATTGTTGCTACAAAGAAGGATTTCTTAATCTTTTATTTTAAAGGTGATGCAACAAGAAGTTTTAAGAATGTAATAATAATAATGATAATAATTCATACGTTCTGCTTAAGATTGAGCTTAAGCGAAATAGTTTGCAATCGTCCAGTTTCATCAGTTTAGGGTTTCCAAGGAAAAAATCTTTTTGACTACAACCTGGTATTTTTCCAAATGTAAATATAAATCGACCACTGACTGAAGCTATTCACCTGCTTAACGTTTATGCATTTTAATAGCTTGCGGGTGTTGTGCCTTAGTCTCTATAAATATGAGTAAACGTATCCTGAATGTTGAACTACTTCTGGATTTTTCGTAGCCCATATTCTGCAGTTTTAACGAACGCATTTAATTGAAAATGGGCTTCGTCGCTCATAGTTGTGAATAAAATCATGCTGTTGTTCTGCTTTTTGCCGAAAAAAAATTGCATAATCAGGTCAGTGCTGGTAATCTGTCGGTTTCAATTCTTAAATAAGCTGAATTTTGTAGGGAAACATTCCTAATGTATGCAAAAACGAATAAAAGAGGCCAAGATGTGTTAAACGACTCCTGGTTGATGTTTCTTCATCTTCTCGAATAATCTCCTGTACTCTCCTGTATCCTGTCATCCGTGTACACCGTTCGTCGTCCTTACTGCCCCTTGCTGTCGAAGTTTTGCAACCAGACGGTTAATTGTTGACTCTGAGGGTCCAACCAGCACATTAAAATGAACTGTTGATTTGGGAAATAAAGTTCAACGATTTGGGCACGTTCTTCAATTGTTTTAAATTCCCAAAATACTAAAAAGAAATAAAAAAATTTATAATTGGAGGACTTACAAGCAACTTATGATATCATATTGTCTTATGTCCTAAAAATTAAAAATGGTTTAAGTTCTCTGTTATTGCTTTTTCTGTTTGGCTTAGGATAGTTTACGACAGCACAATAAACATAGCATTCAGAGTCATAATATTTTAGGACACTTTTAGTATGAAAAGTAACTTAAACCATTTTAAATTTTTAGGACATATGTCATATGAGTTGCTTGTGAATTCCTCAAATATAAAAGTTATAAGGAATTTAAACCCCTTCGGTAATTTTCGGCCACCTTGTATTTAGATCAGAGTTTTTTTTTAAGACTTGAACCATCTCACAGATGGGTCATTAAGGGATCTATAGGTTTTCTCAGAAGTACGAAATATTTCCAAAAAAACCGTCCATCCCTACAACTGTATTTTATAGTTGTTTTAAATTGGCTTTTAACCTACTTATCTAACCTTATGTTGTTAAATTAAGTTTTGGTAAAATGTTTTATTGGAATTTTTGCAATCTTTTCATAAAACTAAAGAATATTTTTAATTGGGATGCTCTGACTTAAAGTTTGGTTGGTCTGTTTCTCAGTTTATTTTTTCTATTTTTTGCAATTTTTTTCTTAGTGCAACATAAAAAAAGCCGTTGGAATGCGGTAAGAGTAGTTGTTGTGGCAGCTAATGTTGTTTTTGTTACTGCTGCATTTGTCTGCATCTTAGCTTTTGTCGTAAAGATATTTTTCTCTGAGTGTTTTTTTTTTACCTCTTACCTTTTGTTGAATTTTGGAATTTTTGTTTACAAAAGCATGCTAAAGAGTTGCAAAGAAAAACAGTTTAAACAAATATAAACCAGTTAATAAAATTCGAAAACAAATACAGAAACAGAAACAACACTCTTGTTACAGTTGTTTAAATGAAAAAAAAAAACAACAAAAATTGTAATAAAGGCAAAAGAAAAAACATTAATAATAATATCGAAACAAAATGCAATTCTCAAAAAGAAAATGTTACGAAAATACCAATAAAAATAATGTTTTATGTAAAACTTATTATTGCAATGTTTTATAATTTTAACAATATTTAAGGTTTTGTTTTTTTCTTAATAAAAAAGTAATCAAAAATTATGTTTTTTTTTCTTGTCATTACAGATTGTGTGTGAATTTTGGCTTAAAGTTTGTTTAAATAAATATTCGGAAATTGTAAAGGAATTGGAAAAAATATACAAAAATTTAATATTGTGGAATCGGTTGGAAATATACTTAAAAAAAGTGAAAGGTTTTCTTAAGGGATTTATGGATATTCTTTGAATTTATTAAATGCAGCATTATGTAAAGGTAAGTCAATATATTTTTCCAAATATTATTTTTTATATTTCTGGTATATTTAAATATGTTTTATAAATGCTTTAATCATTGTGTTGTTAAACAAACTGTAGCATTTAATTTCTAGTTACCAAAGAAAGCAGTTGTCAAATGAACCTATAATCTATAATATTTTTATATTATATCTAATTGATTGTCAATTTGGCATGACAGAAATCTATTTTAAAAACTTAATTTACAAATTGCTAATAGTCAAGCATTCAATTAACGTATTAAAATAAGTCTTGTTGTTGAAGAACGTTGTTGTTAGAAATAATATAAAATATTGTTTATATGTCAATTTATTTAAATTGTCGTTTTCAATTACGCCATGATGTCATGAGTTTTTATTATTCTTTTTTTAAACGTCATATGTTCTACAAAATTGAATAAAATATTACGTCATTTAATGTGATCGAATTATTGTTATTCAATCACAATCATGTTTGTGTCTTAACTCTTTTGATTTTTGTTTGAATTTAATGCTCGTCAAATGTTTCTGTTAATAAAATCTTGATCAGGGATGGAAAATACATATTTTCTTAGTATCACATAGGATGTTTTAAAAATATTTAATTAAGTTTTTTGCATTCAGAGAGGGAAGGAGAAATTAAAAATTTTCTCTCCACCCTCAATTTGTAAAAATAAATAGCGTTTTTCGAATTATTTTAGGTTTTATTTAGTTGATTTTTGATTTTATTGTTCATTTTGTGTTTTTTAAATACAATACATTTTAACATTAACTTTTAATAAATCGCTAAATGAAGCCTTTTCAATTATATGTTTCATTTAAAAACTAAACCCCTTCAGCCCTAAATTTTCGTTAATTCTGTAAGAATAATAAATAAAATTAATAAATGTATGAAGTCGGTAGAAACTCTTACACATTTCGATAAGGGAATCAGAATTACCGCAGCAAAATAAGGCTGCACGCGTTAAGGAGCATTGAACTCAATGTTATTGATTAAAGGTGTATTCACCCACTTGTTTCGGACAACATTTTCGTACGGACAACATTTTTTTTTACTGAATTTTATGGACAAAAATTTTGGCTTGACACAATGAGTAAATCCACCTTAAGAAACTAAAGCTTATATTATGTTAAAAGAACAAAATTGTATGTAAAGGTGTAAGGTTATTAATGCTAAGCAAATCAATAAGTGCCTTTTAGCTAAACAAACTTATCAGTCTTTGTTTGAACCATGTTTTTCGAATAATGTTAAGACAATTTGAAGACTTTGCACTAGTTATAGTTTATTCATGACTAACTTTTAAGAACAAGCAAAACCTTTTTAATTGAAGGTTACAGAAACAATTTTTAATAAAAAAAATGTTGGCAATTTTTTGTTAAAATAAAATTTACTAAATTTTTACTTTGAATATAAATTTTGTTTAATAATTTTTGATATCCAAATAAAGACACATTTATTTCCTTTTTTCTATCATGACGTGGACAAAAATATACATATGGGGACCATTAAAAAACCAAACTCTAAATGGTTTATAACATTTTTCACTAAATATTGGATTAAGAAATGATTTCGGTTAAAAAGTTAATTTTATTCATACAAAACCTAATAAAAAAAAAACAATAAGTATGTGTCTTAAATCTTTTGTTTTTGCATGATTTTCCAATAATAATTTTACATCTATTAAACAAGATAAAATGAGACAAACATCGAATAGTAATAAAAACAATTATTCGTTTTATACATCATGCGACTGAGATTGATGTTGAAATTAACTTTGAAATATGAGCTAAAGTTAAGGTTAGCAACTTATGATTTATGGCAAGAAAAATGCTAAAAAGAAAAAAAACACAAAAACCATATATAAGAAAAGCTTACAACCATAATGAAAATGTAGAACAAAACAGTAGCCAACCCACACACAAAATGTTTAAGCTCTGAACAGAAAAAAAAACAAACCAAAAACTTAAATAAGATTATCAAAGATCTTAATAAGAAATTTAAAAGATACACGAAATGAGGCAAAAAAAAAAAATAAAAACTTTAGATATATTTTGTTTGATCATGCAAAACAAAAGCTGTGGTAAAAATTGAAAGTTTATTTTGCATTTTGCTTAAACTTAAACTACTTATTGTATTTGATTGAATTGTTGTCGGCTATGGTGACGATGCTGTCCTGCTTATTATTTCATTATTATTATTTTTTTTAATATTATTCTTTTTAAAAAAATGTTTTTATTTTCATTTTATTGAAATCATGTTTGTTCAAAATCAAAAGCACGTCATATACGCCCACTGAAGTCATTTTGCAATTAGCTAACGCCAGATGACGCCAATGTTAGAAGCTTTAAATAAACTGTATTTGGTGTTCGAGTGTTTTTTTTCTTTTTTCTGTTAGCAAAGCTTAACAACAACAACCATAATTTTTTTCATATTAAATTTTTTTTTTTTGTAAATTGAATATGGTTAGAAAACAGACAACTGCAAACAGCAAACTTTAGAAACCAACTCAAAAAAAATCTTTTCAAACGGGCGCTAAATGAAATTGACACTTCGTTTTACAAAGTTGAACCGTAAAATGCCGCAAACACACACATACAAATACAGTTTTTTTTTCTTAAAGGTTTATTTGTTAATAACAGATTTTTAAAAGAAATAAATCTTAGAAATTTCAAGGTTTTTTTTCTAAATATAATAGGGTTTTGAAAGTAAGGATTTATCAATCTTTTTAATTTTTTTTAAATCTTTATTGCAGTTAAACATTATTAAGGTCATTTGTAAACTAAAATTATAACTATTGTTGCACTAATACGGGATTTTGGTGCCTAAACTAATGGCAAACTAAAAGCTGTGAATAAAAAAATCATTGGCTAAACCATTGCCATTAGTTAATTGATGACAGTGAATTAAAGCATAATTTCACTTTAATTTCACATTTTGTGGAATTTGTTTGTTCTTTTACCAGATCTTTTTTTATAACCTCCATCACCATCTCTGTAATTCCGTGTGTAAATTCAAGAAATATTGACCCTAGTCAGTCTTTTATATAATATTACAGAACTTACCTTATAAAATAACACATTTTTTTAAACACGTTTATTTGAAACCCTCTAACATTATTCTAAAACCTTTCAGAATAAAGGGTTTGAAAGACAATAACTACATTTTTAAACTTTTAAAGGAATTCACTCTTTAAAGGTTTCAATATTCTCACTCACTCACTGTTGCCTCTTTTGTATTGTTTTTGTAGCTGGTGGCATTTTTGTTGTTGGTTTTGGTTTTGGTATTTTTCATATGCCATTCTTAATGTATAGACATGCAAACATTTATTTATTTCGTTTTTTTTTTTGTTACACAAATATGCAGACAACAGTCACCAACAACAACCCACATATGTCAGGTTAAGAGTTGAAATTAAGTATTTGTTAATTTGTTTTTTGTTATTTCTTTTTTTGTTATTGTTGTTGTTTTATTTAAGTTTCATTTCAAAGCTGCTGCATTTATTGTTAGTAGTGGTTTTTTTTTGGTTAAACAGTAGCAGTTTTATACAATTGGTCTATACATGTATACACTTGTACACATATATACATAAAATCTTATACAGCTTAACATTTATTTGCTTGTGTTGAAAATGACAGTAACATTTCAAGTATTTTTTTTATTATTTTAAACTAAAGAGTAGTTCTTTTATATATATTTTTTTTTGCTTATAAATATGCATAGAAATTGCTTAAGTATTTGTAGTTTCGTTTAATTATTATTATTTAATACAAAACAAAAAACATAAAAAAATATATATAAAAAACTAACCTTTATTTAGCACTTGGGTGCAAATAAATATCTTGTTAAAATTCTACTCCATGCGATTAAGTCGTATATATCGCAAAAGTGCTTAATAGAATGTGGCGCCATAAGGTAAAGGCTTTTATCTTAATGTATTTTGCTAAACAATTGAAGCTAAGATGGCATATAAATCAACATATTTCATTGGAATATAGGGAATATTTCCCAAATGAATTCGCATAAAAATCCTTTGATTTAAAACGAATTAAGGATAAAAGGGGAGATAATGGGCAAAATGTTAACTTTATCGGAAAAAATTCTTTAAAGCTTTTTAGAATACAAAACTAGGATTGTAACAATTTCATATTTTTTATGTATGTATATTTATGTGACTGTACTGAATCCTAATACCCTTTATCATTTCATAACACTTATAAGTATGAAAGCTATAGTCGGTAAAGCCAAATCATATAAAACTTTACACCATAATATATAAAATATAATATTATTTGTGCTGAATTTTTATTACCATAATGTCATTAGATAACCAGCCAAAATTGTAATATATATTTTTTTTAATCATTTTATAAAATCTTAGGCGATTTGCAAAGTGAGACACACCTCCGCTATTCAAAATTTATATGTGCATATAATTTTTGACTATAATAAAACCCAGTTTTAACTATAGGTTAAGAAAAATATGGTTAATAAAGAATAGTCACAGAATATTTTATCAAAAATGTTTATGGTCATTGAGAACAATTTCATGATTATCACAAATATATTGTTGCTGTAGGCATAATTTACTTCAATACCAATATGATATATATGATTGGCAGAGTCAATTATAAGTTTGAGGTTTCAAAAATGCATTGCTCTTAGATCATGTTTATCATATATTCTAAAGGGGAACATACTGATGATAACTAGACACCGGAACTTAAGCACTTTATGCGCTTAAAAAATGCACTAAAAAAATATGCATTTATTTTTGGTTTTTTAAACATTTATTTAAGAAAAAAAAAACAAAAAAGGAATGTAAAAATAACAAAAATAATTAAAAATCATATCGAATTGTATAAATTCAGTACATATGTAGATATGAAGTAATATTTATGTATATTTATATAAAAAAGATCTATAATTCAGTTAACGGTTTAGATATGTATAAAAAAAAATGCAGGAAATTTTTAAACATTGAAAATGGACGTTTAACTTCGACAGAAGTAATCGGTGCATATTTAAACGCTTCTAGTTCCTTGGTAGTGTATTCACCTTCAGCAATGTTGTTTAATTTTTGTTTAAAACTTTATCTTACGTGTTTCAAATTTTATTATCAATGGTGCTTTCTTCATCAAAAATTTTAGTTGTGGCATCATCTATTAACTTTATTTGATAATGCAATGAAATAAATTCCTCCAGTTTTATTATTGTGTTAACCATCAAGCCATAATTGGAAGACACAAACACTATATTAACTTCAATGTTTGATGAATTTAAAGTTGTTTTAATTTTTTTTTTTTTTACATTGCATCATCATCGATGAGCCCTTCTACAATATCTTTTAATTGCTCAAAGTTTTCAGCATAGTACTTTACTGCTACGGACCATGTTCCCCATTTTTTCAACCATTTATTAAATAGTAGCAGAGCGCCCCGGCTTCGCAAGGAAAGTATTTACTAATGAAAAAATAGTTAGTAGCCAAGGTAACATAGAAAAAATGAGAAGCGAAAAGGAGGCAGTTTTATATAATTATAGCCTTCACACATGTGGTAAGGGTATATATAGGTTTTTCATTCCATTTGTAATTTCTTCAATATTCATTTGCGACCCTATAAAGTATTTATATTATGGATCCTTATAGATAGGGAAGTCGACTTAGCCATGTCCGTCTATCCATCTGTCCGTGTGTTGGTTGAAATTAAGCTTTCGTAGCTCCAATAGGTTACCCAGGGTTATATGTGGTATCAAACTTTTGGAAATACTTTCGAAAAAATCAGTATTGAAAACTGGCAAGATCCATCAATAACCGGCTGAGATATAAGCAAAAAAAAGACAACTGCCTCGTTTTTTTTACACAATAAAATTATTGTTTTGCAGCCTTGAGATAGACTGCAGATATATTTGAAAAAAATATATTCACCATACATGGTGAAGGGTATATAAGATTTGGCCCAAACAAATATAGTGCTCTTACTTGTTTTTAAATAAAGTAATATTTTTAGCGAATTCGTTCATAAATTCTAAGATATCCGACTGCCATATATTTTAATTTATGTATTTTCTTTAATGGGCGGTGCCATACTCCTGCTTTGATCAAGGCAATTTTGCTTGAGTATAGAAAGTTAAATTATAGTCAATGGTACAAAGTTTCGATCTCAATATGATTTATTTTTCATTTATTTGAACTGTATAGTAGGTGACACGCCACCTTTTATATGTTTTTGTCGGCTTTTGCTTAAATACGCTTACAGATATCAAAGAGAGTAACGCTAAGTTTACGATGACAGATATTATAGTTTCTCAAATATCTTAAATAATATATTTCTTTGAATGGACATTGCCACATTCTCTGCTCCGATCTTGCTAATTTTGGGCCGAATATGGAAAATGGCATTCAAATTAATCGTATCGAATAAGAAACATTATATTATAGTTAATCGTACAAAAGTTAATACTACAACATTTTAAGACCATTGATATAACAGAGTTTAATATATGCAATAAAATGTATGGGTGGTGCTACGACCCCTCCTCCGATATTTACAATTTTTGGCACGAAAAAGAGAACTGATATAAAAATTGATCGTAAAAAATTTTTAGACCATAGATATAACAGTTTACAAAATATGGTATAAAATATGTTTTATTTGTATTGGTGGTACCACACCCTTTGCTCCGATCCATACAATTTTGTGCGCGAAAAAAGAAAGTGGTATAAAAGTTAATCGTACAAAATTTTGAAGCTATTGACGTAACAGTTCTATTTACATAGAATAAAATGTATTTAAAATGTGTGGGAGGTACCACGCCCCATTTTTTTTTCATACAAACCGTCTTTTAAAAATTACGAACCAAACAAAAAAAAAAATTCAGGCAAATCGATTCAGCCGTTCTCAAGTGATGCTGATACATACATGGACCATTTCATTTTTATATATATATAGATATGCAAAAACATGCATTCTTTATAATGGTCACTTGCCCGAGATATAACACAATAATAATGTTGTTGTGACAATTATATAAAAATTTGCAGTAATAATAATACAGTAATCTGTGATCACATTACCATGTCCAAAATCAACCATGTTCTATCATCTATCATGTAAATTTTTTGTTTTTAATTAGATGCAAAAATCAACCTTCAATTACAATTCTCCTCTTAACTTTCCATAATCTTTGAATCATTTTTTATTAAAAATTTTATTTATTTAATTTAATATTTTTTAATGTTAAATTATTATATAAAAAAAATTTTATTTTTCAATAAACATAGCATAAACAAATATTCCTCACTTAACATTTAACAATGACACTCCCAGTTGTGTTTTCCATTAAATGTAATTAATGCCGCCTACAACATCTTTCATAAAAACCTTAAACAATAACATAATAGTTTACTTTGTTTAATTTTTAATTTAAACAAAATGTTTAAAATAACTAAAAACATGTTAAAATTAATTTTTTAAATTAAAAAATAAAAGCTTAATATACTACAACAACAACATGCTTACATGCAAGCGTTATAATAAATACTAAATCTTTTCTAATGGTTCATTTCATATACAAAATCCTATTAACATAAAAAAAACAAAAAAAAAACAATTTTTTAATTGACTTGAAAGAACAAATACATATAAAAAAAAACGCTAAAAAAGACTAAAAAAACATTTAAAGAAACTATAATGAACACTTTAAGTTAAAGTTGCAGTTCACATTTTAAATAAACAGATTTTACTACAGATTTCATTCTAATACTTATGTGTGTGTGTTTGTATGTCTGGTTTCACTAATTCCTCTGGGAGAGGGGTTAGAAGTATTAACATTTGAATTTTTATTATTTTCAACTGCTGTTGACAAGTACTTTAGATGTGTAATCAAATCGTTGAATTTACAATTAACACAATAGAAATAAATAAAACTAGAATTAGTTTCATTAGGGTAATGAAACAAAACAAAAAGCGCAATTAAATAAATGATTATTTGGTCATGGCCGTTTTTATGACTTTCAGGATGGTAAATGGCAAAGTTTTAGAAAATAAATCTGCGGATTAATTAATTTGGTTTTAAACTCACTTCGATATTTGTGTTTAGGATCCCATTAAGTACATGTGCTCCCAAACTTTTTATGAAACCAAGATTATTTAGATATACATTTAAAGAGATAAAATTTAGTTAAAATATTTTTTGTGCATCAGAAATGTTTGTGCCCGTAAATGCGTTTTTATTCAACTGAAATGCGTTAGGTCTAAATGCAAGGATATGGAATAATTTAATCTCACATCCACATTTTTGGTATAAAAAACAAATTCCCTTAAAAATAACTTTTAAAAATTCTTTGATTCCGGAAAAATCATTAGATTCAAATCTTTGAAAGTTAAGCCTGCACAGTGTTTCCTTTGGTTTATTTAAAAGTGAAAACCCTCTAAAACCAAAGAGTCTATAAACAATGCTACAAGTTTGCATTAACTAAGTATAAGGAAATGAGTGTGATACGCCTATTTTACACCCACCTACTAAGTAGGTAGGTAGGTCGCCGTCAGTACACCCATCAACCTACTTAATTCCGGTTTCCTAAATTTCAGTATTTCTTTTGTTCTATCCTCCTCAGGATCACCCCATATGACTCTAGTAATTCTTCCAACTGTTTTTTCGTTACACAGTGCCCTGTGGGTTATTTCAGCTTTCCAACTCGGCTTTCGTTGCAACGAAGAGATTCGAGTTTTTTCAATCTACTGCCTGCAGTTTTCTAGCCCTAATTGTTAGATTATTTGCCCGTTCATTTTTGATTACACCGCAATGGCCAGATAACCATATGATCTGTAATTGGACATGTTCTGATTAGTTGTTAATCATTCGCTTGCATTCCAATACTGTCCTAGATTTGGTTGTATCAGACATCATCGCTCTTATTGACGTTTGACTATTCGTAAATATGTTCACGTCGGCGCAGTATTTGTTCTAAGCCAGATCAAGCATTCCGTTATTGCCCGGACCTCTGCCTACAGGGCCATGTTGTGATCTGGAAGGCGGAAGTAGATCTCGGTCTTCGGGTATTTAACAAAGAGGCCCAGTCCCATTATTCCCAGGATTGTCGATCCGGTATTAGTGTAATGCAGTGGGCCTTAACTCTTACTTCGGGTATAAGGTCGAATAGTTCGGTTTTTTCTATGCAGCCGGCCAGTGACTACAATATTTGTTAAGGTGGGGATTTGTATCCCCTGTCAATCCATTTTCTTGTTGTCTGTAGTCATCTAGTCACAAGTGCTGCCTCATAACGTATACGGGTCTCGATTGGTTGGACATTTAAAATTAAAATACAGCATATTTTGGAGTCAATATATTTTTAAATAAGAGCAAATAATTTAATTTGCTGTCAAAGTTTAATTTTTTTTGGTTGCCAAACACTTTAATGCCCAAATGGCTGTAAATTTTAAATTTGCATGCATTTTAGTTCAACCTTTGTTTTTATTAAAAAAATTTAAACGATTTAGAAAATTATTTATAATAGAAATAATATAAGACTTCTTTAATTTAGATCGTCTATAATTCTATTTAAAAAAAACATTTTCAGAATTTTTATTTTTTCTTATTTCAAATATTCTTTAAACTATCTCTTTATATATTCTTGCAATTTGTCATGTTTAGTTGTATAAAAGTAAAAGATTTGTTTTGTAATAGTCACTGGTGATCTGCTTTGACACTTAAAAAATTTGTTCATGTTTCATTTGAATTCCTAACACTTTTTTTCAGCAGAAACCTTTAGAAATGACATTTAAAGTGGTACCATGTGTTTTGTATTTAAAAAAAATTGGCAGCCTTTAATAATTTGAAACATATGTTTTGAATGCTGCACATGCAAGTGACGGTTATAACACAATTATTATTGTTACATATGGCCTGCAAATGTACATTTTATGACTAATTTTTCTTGGCTTATCAAGGCAAAAAAAAAATTCATTCTCTGTTTTTGTTTAACAATATGAAAAATTTATGAGTAATAAGCAAAATATGTTTTACTTAACATTTTTTTTTAGTTTCCTTCTTTGCATGATTATAAGTCTCCTACAACTAAGAAGCGTGTTTTTAGGTCAGGACACATTTTTCTCTTGAAATTCCACATATTTAGGATTTTGTTAAGATGTTATTTAAATTTTTTTTTTTGTTTGAAGTCTGTGTAGACTTTATTTGGTTTAGTCTTAAAAAGAAAAAGAAAAGAATCTACTTTAGTTAAATTCAGAGTCAAAACTGTTATACACTTTCAATTTTAATTACGTAAATTCTTGCCTGTTTGTTTAATTGCATTTATATAAAGAAAATATCTAATAATTTCTTTGATTTAAAAAAAAACTTTTTTAGGGATATTCGTTTAATCGCCTCTTTACCCATTCTACTTTCATATAATATTTAAAGTTCAAGAGGTATAAGAGGCATTTAAGCTATTAAACGAATACCCCTATTATTAATTATAAACCTTTTTTGTAACAGCTTGAATAACTTTTGAATTAACAAAAAACTTTCGTTAAAATTTTTTTATAGAAATATTTTTTTAAATATGTTTTACTATAAATGTTTAAATTAATATTATTTGTTAAGGCTTAAGTTCATTTCTAAGTAATAATTAAGAATATTATGAAAAATCTTGTATGACATTAGCCGAGTATAATTCATTTTCGAAACCAGCCACGGTTTCATCTTCAGCACTCTTTGATCACACGCTGTTGTACGTAAATATCGTCTATTTAACTCACAATTTCATATTATTAGTAACTGGGATTTTTCCCATTGATACTTTTTATTGTGGTGAGTGAGAACGAAATTCACAAGCTGTTAGGATCTTTCTTTGTGTTATTCTTTCTAACCACTTCCTATTCCTTTAACAATTTTAATAAAAAATTTTTTGAAATTTTAATATAATTTTTTTCTAAATAAAAATTCTTTCTGAAGAAATAAACTTAAAAAAATTGTTTAAACAAAATTTGTATCAAAATTTTTTTTAAAAATACAGAATTAATTGAGCAATTTTGCCAAAAAATTGCTACAAATTTTCAAAACTTTTGTTTATAAAAATATTTTTCTAAAAATTTTATTTCAAAAATATTTCCATAAGCAAAAGTTTTAAAAAATTTTAGCAATTTTTTTTAACAAAAATGTTCAATAAATGCAGTATTTTTACAAAACATTTGATAAAAATTTTATTTCAACCATTTTCTTAAAGTTTATTTCTACCAAATTCTTTGTTCTTAAAAAAATTTTTCGATAAATTTTTCAAAGAAAGAATTTTTATTTGAAAAATTATTTAAATTATCTGTTTTTATAGAATTTTCAAAAAATTTCCTATTGTAAACCAAAATTGTAACAACAAAATCTACATAGAATACCATATTCAACTGTGCAAAATCTCCATTCCATTGAAAGCGACTTCCGCATGATTTGTTGTTGTAATGTGTATGCCTTAGGCTTGTGCAAACATTTTGACAGCCATTAGGTTTATTTGTTATAATTTTTATGGTTCATTAAAAATTTTTTATTTCCCTATAAAAGAAATAATAAAAATTAAAAAGCATTCGTGGATGAATATAATAGGGAACTGAAACAAACTTTTAATTTAGGTCCCTTCATATTAAAACAAAAGACTTAAGAAGCAAACTCGCCAAACTATGTATAGGACTTCATTCCCACTTTTCTTTGTATTAAATTTAAATTAAAAGTCGAAAGTTATGCAAAATAAATTAAAAACTTTTTTTTTTCAAAAATAACTAAGTTTCTACAGCCATATAGAAAATCAATTTAAAAATTTAACAAAAGTTTATAAACAAACATTTGATTTGAAAGAAAACCTCTTCAATAACTAAAGATTTTAGTAATATGTTTAAAGCATGATGTATAGACTTTAATAAAGAAACAATCATTCAAAATTTAAAAAAAAAACAATGAATTGGAAAATAAATTATCTGTTTAACAAAAAAAAAAAACAAAAATAAAAGTTATTTAGAACAAACCGTTATTTGCTTATAATAAAGGCATTTAAATATGTGTTATTGCTTAAAATGATAAAAAAGTATTTAAAAGCTGAAAAAATAAAAGCGAAATACGAGCCAAAAACAAATCTTTCATATTGAAATATGTTTTAAAGCTTAAAAAACACTTAAGAAGCTGATCTAATTTAAGTAAAAGATTGACTTAGTTAAGGGCATCCTATCAAATAATGTGACCTAAATTATGACTTTAAATAAGTTGCCACCACATGGAAGTGAAATTTCCTCTAAATAGAAAATTTATGAGACTTAAAAACAACTCTAGCAACTGCTAGAGAAACTGAAAGTGCGGTGGCTTAAGTTGTCTAGTGATTGCACTAAAGCTAATCCCCTAAGTGTATATGCCAGCGGCCGCCAGTTAAACATCCATCATTTCTCATAATGTTTCATAATAAGGCTTAATGCGAATATTTATTACTGTTTGATTTTTTACTTTCATTCAATAGTTAAAATATGGGTAATTTACAAAACACAGTTGCATTGCAATTAAATCATGGCTGGCGTATGATTTAGCTTAATTAATTATCTATAACTTGCTGCGGTAGTGAGCTTTTCCAAGCAACACAAACACGACCTGAATGGTTCGATTTGGTAGGAAATCTTTTTAATTTCAACTATTTTGGTCAGATTCAATTTATTTTTAATAGACTTTTGTTCGCTAGACTTTTAATAAATTTATCGACCACGCAACGACCACGTAGCGAGGTCGTACAATAACTCGTTGCTTTTAGTCAACTTGCAACGTCGTAGCGACGTCATTTGTAATCGTCAAACGACCGTCTTCTTTCCGTCTACTTTAAATAGTAATTTTTACCTAATTTTGCATTAGTAATATTAAAAAATATTTTTGGTGAAAATAAATGTCTCTGAAATAAAACTTTAAAATTAATTAAAATCATACTGATTTGAAAATATTAGAATTTTGATTGGGGGATGCCAAAAATAAAATATAATAAAATAAAAGTTTTTGTTTATCTACATATATTTAGCCGACCAACATTATAATGAAATCAGTCACCTAAATTGAAAGAAGATAGCATTTCTGAACTGTTGGCGATTCGCAAAGTACAGGATTCCTATTCCCCAAAATGGTTAAATTTGAATAGTAGCGTGGGGTCGGTACAACGTCAAACGCGTCGGCCAGAGTCGACCTTAGAAGTCGTACCAACGTTGTCACAACCAAACTGTGTTGCTTGGGTAGATGCCTTTCTGTGCCAAAATAAAAGAAACTTTAAATAGAAAATATTCACATTTGTTATTGAAAATATGAAATGTGATTTTAACCTATAGGTTTTCTTTTTATAAATATTATTAAGATATTCATGTTTAGGTTATATCCCCTTTTATATATAATTAAAATTTTCTTTAAACAAAATATATTATAAACATGAACATTTTGCAAAATTAAGATTAAAAAACTTTTCCATTATGCAAAACAGCGGTTATTCAAAAAAATAAAATAATATAAGAACAGTTATTCAGTTAAAACCCGGACTTTTATATAAAAAATATTTTTTCCAAAAATTAGCTTTCACTGGAAAAATGCGTAACTCAAAATTTTTTTCTAAACTAAACAAAACCAGCATAATGGAGAAGAAGTCTTTAAGTGTCATAATCTTATATAAAGAAAAATTTAATACTTTTAAATATTTTGATTTAGTTTTGAATATAACAAAGATGCTCCAAAATAAGATATTAAATTTAATGATTTAATTTAAATAAACACTCACGCAAACGGTCTATTTGTCTACTAAAACCTCCCACAAAAAAAAATAAATAAATAAATAAAAAAAAACTTAAAAAATCATTCATTTACACGAAAGAAACCCACACATTTTTGTATTTTATTTGGGATCTTGTAAATTTCATGTTTAAAAATTTAAACTAATTCAATTTGTTTTTAATAAAATCTTGACTTTTATAATTAAATTCCAATAATAAACATGTTTCTTATGCCATTGTCAATTAAAAATGTAACTCTTTCATCTGCTGATGTTTTTTTTTTTTTTTTTTTTT
>NDXZ01061886.1:6574-28491 GCA_003055125.1 Paykullia maculata | reverse complement strand
GACCATATTCATTTATGTTTTTTCTTTGCGTGTATGTATTTAAATTGTATGAATATCTATAATTTGCCAGGAAGTTTTAAGTCTGTCATGTTTGACAAAAAAAAAAATAAAAATAAAAAAAAATAAATAAATAAATAAAGAAGAGCGATACGAGGAAAGTAAAATACTACTTAATGAAATTCAAACAGATGAATCATCAATTTCGCAAGCAGAGTAACAGATAATTTATAAAAAACTCACATAAATGTAGCTACACACTGGCAAATAAATGAGGCTGATTTAAATATTAAATAAGTGTGATTTAAATATTAATCATAAAAAAATCATTCATATCATCATAAGTAATCATTTACCCCTATATTTATAAAAAAAATTTTAAGTTTATTGAAGCTTTATTGAACGAAATTTTCATACAAAATTTGTTCAATAAACCTTCAATAAGTTTAAAATTTTTTAATAAATATGGGGGTTAATATTTCTTCTTATCTGATCTTAGACTGAAGGAAAAATCAAAGGTTTTGTTCTAGACCACATTAAAAAAACCTCTCCTTAATTTTATTTGCCATTTTGGTGTTAAGACGACAAGAGTTTAGGTTGCTCTCGACCGCAACACATTCATTACAGTCTATAGAAATAACTTATCCAAAATAACTGACATTCTAAAATTATTTAAATATGTACTCCTGTGTGAATATGTGTATGTTCTTTTAAAAGTGGTTAAAAATATATGTATGTTTTTCTATTAAGGTAAGTGTAGGATTGAAAACACACCAAGATATGCTTGTGTTTATGTTAGAATTTTAATCAACCAGTTTTACGAAAGTTGTACCTTTTTTAATAGCTACAAGTTGAAAATCTCAAATAAATCTAAGTCTATTTATGACCACATGAAATGAAACATTTTGGCTAATATAGCAAGGCTTGTGGGGAGTTTTATAGAAATACAAATCCTTAGAGATAATAATTTTACTGCCCATAAGTTGGAAGCAAACATAAACAAAATGTTTATGTTGTTTAACTATAGACTTAAATTATTAAGAGACAAACAGTAATAACATGTTCAATATATATAAAACAAGATTAAAAATCTTTTTTTATATAATTAATTTTAAATTTATTAAGTGATAAAACCTGTTTCTGTTTTAGGAACATATACCTGGTTTTGCACTAAGGCTGCTAAGTGTCCTCGAGTGTATTGAAAAATCCTGTTTGGCAAGACCATAAAATAATATTTATAGCCATTAGTATTTTAAACAGAAACTTCGCCCTTTGTAAGACCATCGCAGAACAATTGCGAAAAGCATTAACAGATATTAAGACTACCAAAGCAACACAGTCTGAATTTTTCGCTACTTCTATGGTCGTGTTTGGAAGGATATCTTTTTTTGAAAAAATCATAGGGAGAAAATGATTCTAAGAAGAATTATTAGTAATTTTGCTGTAGAAACTATAGGAATAAAACGATTTTCAATCCTGCGCAAATTCGAAAATATTTTTTAAGTATGAAAAAAAATGAACAAAATTGTTTAAGAAATTTTAAAATACGTATACTTAATTATTTTCATATAAATAATTAAGTATACGTACTTTAAAATATTTTCATTGCTTTAAACCTTTTGTAGCAGTTTAGAAATAAAAATATTAATTTTTTAAATAAGGAAAGGCTGTTAAGACTTTCATCTTAAAAGAAAATTCAGAACTATTATCTTGGTACCCAACAGCTTACTGTTAATGAAAATTGTACACTTATCATTAAGTGAAGAGCAATACTTAAAACCTATTTTCGAATTTGCGCAGAAGCGAAAATCTTTTTAGACCTTTTAGAGCAAAGTTTCTTAGAATTCTTGGTAGAATCTTTTGTGGTTGGAAAAAATTACAAAATTTTTATTCCCCAAAATTATTTAGGTTTGAGTCGTAGCGTGTTCAGTACCACGTCAAAAACGTTGGCCAGAGCCGACTTTAGACGTCGTCACAACCAAACTCTGTTTCTTGGGTATTAGTGCTACCTAAAGTTCTAATTCATACTCGTAAGCTTAGCTGTTTTTTTTACTTAGACATGTAAAGAAGAAATAAATAAATAATTTATTAAATGGCAATAGAAAAAATATAAAATAAAACAACATTTCAATTAATAAAACTTTACAATGGTGTTGTAAATTTAACACTTAACCTCAGAATACCCTACTAATAAT
The DNA here is from genome assembly GCA_003055125.1 of Paykullia maculata. Classification (NCBI taxonomy): domain Eukaryota; kingdom Metazoa; phylum Arthropoda; class Insecta; order Diptera; family Rhinophoridae; genus Paykullia; species Paykullia maculata. The sequence goes on along the minus strand of NDXZ01061886.1, from coordinate 26,299 downwards.
ATGTAATAATATCAAAAACATTTTATTCGAATTCAGAAATTAATTTTGTTTTTGGTGCTCTATACTCTGGGCTGCGAATTTTTGTTTAATTTACATTTGGCCATGATAAAGCCTGCATGCCTGCGCTTACTATTTTTTTAATTTAACTCTATGGCTTTTGTAATTTTTGTTTAATACTTAAAGGTTGAAAATTAACATTTCTGTAAAGGCAAACTTTTCCCGCTATTTTTAATACAAGTGTTAAAAAGAAGATCCAAGAAAATAATTATTGCCAATGTTTATTTTTATTTTATTGATTCACATGTAACCCCCATATATTCGCGCTTTCTTTGCAAATTTAAATGCGCAAACAAAGCACTAATCCAATATGTAACTTAAAGGAATGTTTATATGTCAGATTGTGTAATTTATTTTAGCCTACTGCGGTCGTTCAGTATTCCTTCCACCTTTTAACAGTTTACATTGTTTACAGAAATTCCTCTATTTCGATGAATTTTTACTTTCACATTTCTTGAGGTAAGTGGGTCTTTTTCTGCAGTAATACGTTTATAAAGAATGTACATTGAATGCGATACGCTGATTGTGTGATGCAACATTTTATTTTTTGCTCTAATTTAACTTTTCTCTCCTTTTGCGTTAAACTTTCTTAACTTACTGCAAAGTTCTTTGGAAAATTTGGAAACTGTAGTGATTTTTGATTTTAGTTTTAGCGAAAAGTTATTACTAAAAAAAAAAAACTTGAAGATTTGCGTCTGCAGTTAATTAAAGTTTTTTTAATTTGCGTTTTTTTTTTTTTTTGGTTTTATGCCACAAACTCATTGACGTTTGTGTGGTTCTTAACCATCTACCTTTAGTAGATAAAAAGATAGATGGCAAAACACTGACTTGGTACTCCTTTTTTTTCTTACTATTTGCTTAAATTTTCTAATGATTGTCTTACTAAGTTCATTTACTTTTAGCTCCGTTAGCGTTTTTAAACTTTTCACAAGTTTTTCTTCAATTTAAAGTGCAAGAGTTTTCTTGTATGTATGTTTAACTTGTCTTTACAATTTAGTTGCAATGATTTTTGTTGTAGTTGAAAAAGTTTATAATTATCCACTTGTGTTAAATTACGGTTGATATATTTGAAAGTTTGCGCAAAAAAGGTAAATCATTACAAGATTTAGGTATCTGCACCAGTTACTTTCTTAAGTAATTAATAAAATTACATCATGTCAATTAAAAAATAATTAAGCTGCACCTTAATTTCTGTTGTATGTGTCCTTAGGAGTTAAAAATGTGTGCAACTTAAGTAACCGCATAGCCTAGTGGTCAACATTTGGATGCTTTTTGTAAAACATTAACGTCCGTATCTATAACGAAAATTTAGCATGGAGTTAGCATAAGTGCCTTTTTTGTTGTATTTTTTATCCATTCTGCTAAGCTCATGTTAACTTTAAATCAAACTCTTATTATTGGCAGCTTGAAATTCTTTATAATTATACTCTTTTCCAACTCTCTGCTTAACCGATTCGGCGTGCAAGTGAGCAGAAAGTTGTGAGCGATGTATACGTAGTTTCTAATTTTTCGTTTATTTCAGTCACATATAGCATAACAAAAAGTAACTGGTAGCAAGGACAAAATAATATCTGTGCCGGGATTTTAAAAGAATTTATGATAAATCGGCAAAAAAAATCATGTAATGCTTAAAAGGTAAGGTCCTCAATAAATTTATGTTAAATATTACAAAAACAACAATTTTGTAAAACATTTTAAGCCATTCTTAAAAAAAATTGACAACTACACATAAAACAGAGATATAACGGGTCAAAATATCTCAACAAAATATTTGTCCTAAAGTTCTGCTATAAGTCTCATCAAAACTTAAAGTTGTTTAAGCGTTAAACTTGCTCTGAAGTATACTTAAATGATCCACAAATTTAAGAGCGTTATTTTAAATACAAAAACATGTTACTATAGCTCATTATACTAATATTTAAATTAATTATTTTTATATATTTTATGGTACATTTTTTAAATCTATTTGTTTTAACTTTTTTGTTTTAATTTACTTAAGTTTGTAAATTTTACATAAATGTTTAATTTTACCTTTCTTTTAGCCCTTTCTATAATTTCGTAACGATTTTTATTAATTTCTTGTTCCAGTAAAAAACAAGACAGTAAGTAGTTTTAACTAATCGAAGACACTTTAATAAGAGAATAATTGCTTAGGCACTTCAAGTTCAATTAAGAGCTTTTTTCTCTTCAATACTTTAGTGACACAATTTTGACAAAGGGAAGAGCAGCAAAAAACTGCTACTTTAATGAGTTCTTACTTATTCTCTTAACTTAATGCCGCTATGAATACACATTATGTAAACAACTGTTAGGGAGATATCAACTATAAGCGAATATGAAATATTAATTTTTACCTCAACGTTATAAGTTAGTAAAAAGCTGATATGCATTTTCCTTACATATACATATATAGCAAAAAGCTTTAATATAGGAGCTATAAAAATGGTGTTAAGAGCTTTTTTGGTAACCCATATTTGAAATAATATAAAAAGTTATACAATATAACAGAATTTGAAATAAGTGCTGTTAACAAGATACTATTTTAAGTTCTGTTTAAAAAACTTTTATATACTTAGTAATACATATATCGCTCATTTACTCAAACAACGCCATAAGTCAAAAAATGAAATTTTTGTTAATGATGCAGAATTGTTCACTCTATCATGATAAATATTGTGTAGACAATTCTTACAAATGGCATGTTAGCTCACCTCTTGATAGAAGAAAACTTTAAACTCATTTTCTGCAAAACTAGCTTTAAAGTTATGACGTTGTTTGAGTAAATGAGCGATATATGTATTACTTAGTATATAAAAGTTGTTTAAACAGAACTTAAAGTAGTATCTTGTTAACAACACTCATTTCAAATTCTGTTATATTGTATAACTTTTTACGAATAAGCGTAAAAATAAATTTTATATAAAAAAATTTTATGGTGGGATTGCATTTTTAAAAGCTCTTTAATACTAAAAGATAATTATGCAATCCAATACATTTATTCGGAATAATTATAGTCAGCTTCTGCCACAAAAGTGCAAGTAGGAAATAACTATTTATGTATAACTAATTTTAAATATAATTTATAGTTAAATAGAAAACAGTTTTGCTATAATTGCAACCTATGTAAATTGAAATTCTTTTTAAAGTCCTAAAAATGGTAAAATACTATAAAATAAAATAAAATTATTTCATAAGCTTGTTTGTGCCAAAACAGATTAAAAAAATTTACAATAAAATAACTATTTTTATAACAGTAGTATTTCTAGTATTTAAAAAAGTGATAAATATTTTCAACATTTCAATCCTAAACTTGTTAAATTTTTTATGCAGTGCAGTGTGTATGTTGCATAGCAATTCTTTTTTTTTCCATAAAAATCTGTCATATTATTTTATAACTTCTTTATATAACAGTTCTAACAAGTGTCAATATTGTTTAAGTATTTTCATATTAAGCTTCATTTTATAAAGAATTTTAGATTCTTACAGTATAACATTTAAAAGATTTTGGTTCCCTGTTAATTTCAGCTTAAAAACAAATGTGTTCTCATTTAAAGCTTTATATAGCAATATGTAAACTATTCTAAAATCTGTCATGAATATGTATAAAATGTATAGTCAGTAAGCTTTTAGAACTTTTTCAGCAGTATAACATTATTTTTAGAACTTGTATGTTAAAATCAAATAAGCATTGAAGTTAAGTTCTGTTAAGGACCTTTTAAAACAAAATGAAAAATTTTAAATAAAGCTTTTTTAACATTGATTTAAAAGACTCGTTAAATATAAAACATAGAATGTTAACATTAGAGTGTTTTAAACACACAATGATTAGAAATTTAGCAGAGGCTTTTCTAGGTGGCTTTTTTTTGTCTTGTTTTTGGATAACAGGGAAATATTAATGTCTACATATTTTTTTTAAATTAATAGAATTTTCTGATATTTAATATAATAAGTTATTTTATATAAAAATTGTTTTAATAATTAAAAATAAAATGAAGAAATTTTGTTAATATGTTGAAATTTCCAAGTTTTAAAATAAATTATTTAAAATTGATTTTCTTTGCTTGAAAACATTTTTAAAGTATTTTAACTAAACTTCAATTACTTTTTGTGGTTAGGACAGATATAAAACCACTTGCCAAGGGAGTTCAAAAACACTACTTAATGAATACCAAACATAAACGATCTAAAACTTCTTGCTTCACGTCAATTCATGCGAGACTCATACAAAGGGGACATAAAGAGACTTTCAATGCAATCAATTCTACAATTAAAACCAACAATTAGATAAAAATTGCAATCTCGTTTACAGCTTATCACTAAATAATGTCCTTAATATTGTTGTTTTTCTTTCCACTTCAACACAAGTCTAAGTATGTGTGGTGTTAAAGTATGTATGTGAGTTGTCTGTGACAATATTAGAAACAAGAGAATATAAAAGGAAATAAAGAACATTGCTAAGCTTTTGATAATTATGTTGTTGCTGTTGTTTTTGATTTTTTGTGATTTTCATTTCTTTATTTTTTCTTTTTATTTTTTATTTACTCAATCCTTGTTGAATAGGACTTAAAAAAGAAAGTTTTGTTGAAGTAAATGTTTGTGTTTTATTGTTCTATTATTTTTTTTTTTAGTTTCTTGGCCACGTTAACCACAATTCATTTAGCTTGAAATGTTACAACCACTAAGATATGGTCTCATAAGCAATTGACACATACCGACAAATGTTAGTGCTGATTGTTTTTTTTTAGTTTTATGTACATGTGTGTAAGTTTTTTTGTTTTATTTAGACAGACAAATAATTGAAAAAAAAATTAAAACGAAGAGTATTTTTTTCAATCTGATGATAGCGTGATCTATAAACTGATTTTGCATTTCGAAAATATTTTAAGGCTTTAGAAAAATTTTAAAAAATATAGAAGAAACACATTTTTGCACTTTTTTTATTTGGAACGTTTTTAAAGAATAGAATTTGGAGATATATTTCGAAGTTTTTTCTTAGGTTTCACTGATATAATTTGATTTGCACACAAGTAAATTTACATACAAATTCAAAGGAGTCTTAATTACTTCTCTCAAAAAATTGTTTCTGCCCATGAAGCTGTTGCACTAAGTAGCGCAACATTTTTTTTCTTCCAATCACAGGAGTTAAAGGCAGTTTAAATGGGAAAATATAGAAGATAAAAAAAATATTTATAAAGGTCGCTAACATTACCAATTTTAATATACTTTTTAAAACCTTTTTTTAAAAATTTACAAAAACCCACCCAGTTAGCTAAAACACCAATGGTCATTGACCACCAACAACATTGTCATCGACGAAGTCATCAGGACGCTTAATAATCTGTCGTCTATAGAATGCAGCTGGGAGAAAATAAAATAACAAAATTATGGTTTATTATATTTCCAGACTAATTGTCGGAAAGACAACTAAATTGTTTGGGACTTATCTTGCTAAAAGTTTTATTAAGTACAAAGTGGTGGACAACTGCAAGGAACTTTTTGTGTTTCAAGCCGCCTTTAAGAAATGATAAACAAACAAGTTTTTAACTTGTCCATAATAAATATTTATTAAAAGCAAGATAAGTAAGAACTGCAAGCATATTGTCATGTTTAAAAGTTTATTTACGATTAGATAAGTGACAATATGCTAAACTTCCCTTCATTAAAACTTTATTGACAACAACTCTGATAACAACTGCATCAATTTGGTGGAGGATTTTTTTAACATAAAGGAATTTAAGTTGGTGTCAAAAAAGTTTTTTCTTTATTTTTATTTATAATAACTGTTTGGTTTAACAAAAAAGAAAACACAATAACATTAATAATAAGAAGTAAAAGTACCTAAGATTGTTTTTTTGTTTAAACTGATTAACTAAATTGACAGATAAAAGTTTAAAAACTAATTTACAGTCAAACTAGTATAAAGAAAGTATAAAATATTAAATTGTTTGAATATCTTTGAATTATTATATGTTAATTTGTTAAATTTTCTTCAAGACGTTACACAATAAAGCAGAAAAATATTGTGCCGAATGAATAACAGACATCTTTTGCAAATGTATTGTTCACATGATGGTGAACGAGAAGCATTGTCGTCAAAGTAGTTGTCAACAACAATATGAATGATAATGTTGCGCATACTTTCACGTATGATATAGAATTTCTTCTATCGAAAAAACTGCAATAATTAGCTTGAACTGTCAAAAGTGCCGTCAAGAACCTAACAAGCATTTTCAATATGTCTCCTATTAAGTTAGAACTTAATATACTTTTTTATATGGTTACTTCTGATCTTTGCAATTGTGCTACAATTGCATATAAATGTTAATGTGTTCAAAGACCAAATGCAATTGCATGAACTTAATGGGTTTTTGCATCTAATCTTATTTTATATCCAGTTGAATAACCACAATAATTAAACATTTTCTGTATCATCTGGAAAATTGTCTTGCTAACCCAGACAAATAATGAGTTTGGTCAGTTAACGTTCTAAAGAAATCTACACATTCAAATATATGTACATATGTGCGTGCATGTGTGCTTTTAGAAAATATAAATACGAAATTTTGAAATATGTGTGGTATTTTCATGAGTATGAAAACAGGTGTTCCATGTCTAACAATTTCCGGTTAAGTACAAAAGTATATAATTATAAAATGGTGCTGCAAATTTTCTTACATGGTTTTATGGGAAAAAGAATAAATTATTTTTTTTAAAGATATAACAAACGAATGTAATTTTCTTTATAACAGATTTAGTTTATTAATTTGAACTTTTCTTATATAGAAATAAGTTATTTTTATTTTTTTAAGCCCCTTAGTTTTCATAATAAGAAAATTTGTATCAATTTGTTTGTTCTTGAAAAATTTCCCAACATAAGGGTATTAAGTAAAAAAAATTCTTAAGTAGAGTATAATTTATTTCGTTTAAAACTTTTAAGCTTAAATTATTCAAAAAACACAACATATTGTAGAAATTTTTTTTTTAAATCTTGATCCAGCGTTTTTCCAAAAAAAGGCGGACGAACGAATAATGCAGACTTGGCTTAGAATTTTTAATGATCAAGAGTATGCTTATCAGCATTAAATACATTAAGATTTTTATCAGTTTACTTTAATCGTTAAATAATGAATATTATAATTTGTGTCTTATATTTGGGTGTTGTTGAAGCCAAAGTGTGGCGCCAGTCAATTTTAAGATGCAGCATCGAAAGCGCTACCACGACGCAGATTTTGTCGCAGAATCTTAAGCACCGGAAACCAGAGTACGGCTCAAAGGTCCATTACTTAATGGAAGAAATTTGTGTTTGATTTTAAACGGGTTAAAATATAAAAATTTAAATAAGGTGAAAGACCCAAAAATGATATTGGAATTAATTTAGGTAAAAATTATGGTTTATCTTCTGTAAAAGATGGATTGAATACGTTTGCTGCTGCTATCGTTACTTTTCACTAAAACTTTAATGATATCACAAAAAGGCCAAAATTTAAAAAGAAGCAACTATCAATGCTTTGTAGCATCATTATTGAAGCAAAATTAGCAAGGGCATAACGACCTCTTTTAATTTAAAGGAGAGATAAATAATCAATTTAAGTAACTCAGTACTTGCTGTCGAATTTGTCCTTTGTCAACGTAAAATATCTACTGCAACAATTGTAGTTATTTAGTTCTGAAATAAAATTGGGTAACTACAGCCAATATAATTGCACTTTTACAACTTAACCTTATATTTAAAAACATTTCTGGTTACTTCGGCCGCAGTTCTTATGTGCATGCTTAGCAGCAATTTTGGCAGGTTGAAGACCTCAAGCAACTTATTAAAAATGTTATGTTTTCAAAAGCTATTAAAACACATCATTTATTTATTAATGTACACTCAAATAAAGTGCAATCTCACTAAACGCAACTAATAGAAGTTTTGGCCATTGCGAAATCTGAGGTTGTTATTGATAATTGTTGATAACCGAGTCTCAACTTTTTAGGGCGTTAATTCTCTTTTATGGTTTAATTTAAGTAAATTTATCACGCATTTAAGTAATTTATTTTTGATAAACTCATTATCTTTATTAAAAAAAAACATCAAAAACTATAAATAAATAAAAACTACACATTCTAATGTACAACGGATATACAGATTTAAATTTGTAAATATAAATTTTAAAAAATCAATCAAAAAATCTAAAATTTTTGACTGTGTTTTATTACATGAAATATTTTCTGCACTGCAATTTCACGAAGATATTGAAGAGACATAATATCTTTTAAGGCTATTCTAGACCTATTGAAGACAATTGTTAAAAGAATCAATAGCATTCTGAGATTACATTTTGGGAAACGCTGGAGAAGTGTCAACATTTTCGATCTCGTCTTTGTTTTCAATTTCGAAATATGTATGTATAAAAAAATATGTAAATAAAAATGACAAACTGATCATTTTGGGAGAAAAGATGCTATAACTCAGGTTTTTTTTTTGAAAAGTTGCGTTACCTGAGTGAACAATGCAAACAATTTCCAGTTGCAATAATCGGAAAGTTGTGCCTATCGAAGGGCTTACTCCCATCCCTGACAAGAGCGTAAATTATGTTTCGTAGACGATAGGGAAACAAATTAAAATCATTAAATTGCATTATTTTTTCTTAATTTTATGCTTTTAAAGGGAATATAGAAAGTATGCCTTTTGCAAGCAAATTTGTAGAGGGGAGTATTTTCTTCCTCTCAAACCTACGTATTTTTAAGTATGATTGCATATTTACGGTAAAATAAAAAACTTCGATCAAATATTTAAGACAAGATCTTATATAGGAAGATAAATACTCTTTTCAAAATATAACAACTTGTTATTTATTACCAATAGAGTTTGCTTATCGCAAAACTATTGCTACCATTATGGTAAATATATGTATTTTTATTTACTTTGCTTTCTTTTTTTTAAACATGTTAAACTGTCAACACTGACCCTATGCTTCTTCCAGAAAAAAAAAATACATACTCATTTATGCGTAACAATTTTTTTTGGTAAATTATTTTAAACTTCCATTAAATACCTTTTTGGATTTTCTACTACTTTATTATTTTTTCAATATATTTTTTGCTAAATAAATAGAATTCTCAAAGTATTTCTTGTTATTTATTTAATATATTTAACCTTTAACCTTAATCGAATAACAAAATAAAAAAGGAATGTTACAAGTTAATTTCATTCCATATACATACATACGTTTGTGTGCTCTTTGTGTTCAATTTTCTTATACTTATTTATATGGCTTCAGAAACAAATGGATACAAAGATTAGATTTGTACTCTGTATTGACACATATAAGTATGTTGAATGCAAAAAGTATTTGTAGGTTATAAATACATACAAATTTCATCAAATATTCTACATAATCTTTTTATAGAACAAGAAGGAGAAAAACGTAAGTACTTTATAAGGACTTGCTGCAAATGTAGGAGTATAAGGAAGACAAATGGTTAAGGCAAACTTTAAAGACGCTACAGATCTTATGTAAAAATGCTAAAGGACAAAGCAACTTGAACAGCGATTTAACAAAGTCATAAATTGTTTTTTATGACTAAAGACATTAGTCTGATTGAGCTTTAAACTTCAACTAACACAGATTTTACTAAGTGTATAAAACCACAATATTATATGTTTTCAAACCTTTCTCTCTTTTAATCAAATAACCCAACTCTGTTCCTATAAATTATCTTGTGAAAAATTTCATATTGTCTTTTACTTACACTTTAAACAAGAACACATACATACATGCACATCTCTTAACGTACAAATCTTACAACTAAATATAAATCATTTATTGCTATATCACATACATTTATATATACATACATATGTATTACATTCCTATGTGAGTGTTTGTATATACTAGAGAAAAACAAATATCTAACTGTATTTGTACTCTATTATATGAACTTGTGGAAAATCTTGTGTAATTTATAACAACTTATCGATGCCATCAATCACTTCTATCACTGTGTATGTGTGCATGAATGTAAAAGGACATGATTGTGTGTTTGCTTGTGTGCAACACTAACATACGATACGGTTATACAAAAGAGTCACTTTTGTTTTAAATTCTCTTTTTTTTAATTTATTTTCTATTCGATAAAGAGAAGAGGTCTTAAAAAAGAAATATGTTCAGAATATAGAGTCCTTAATGGTTGATAAGTGTGGGCTGGTTGTGTTGTATGAGTTGTACCAATGGAAAAATTATTACCATCAGAAATGAAACTAAAATGAACTGTCAAAGTTTAGACAATCTAAATGGTAATCTATTATAGAATATGGTCAAATAAAATATTATGGAAAATTTTGTTATTTGTTGAATATAAATACTAAAACTAGTAAGTGCTATTTATTAAAATAAAAAATTAATTAATTTTAATGAACAAAAAAAAATGGGGTCAAAATGCTTTATCCGGATGAACCAATCTTAAAATACCTTTTACAGGATAATAAAACTTTATACACCCAGAAAAAAAATATGGTTACGGTAATATGCTCACAGACTTTTTTATTATTCTATGGTTACCGCAGTCATTATAGCCATAAACAAATTATTGTTGTAGGTTGTTTTGGGCGAGTGATTAAACCATAACTATGATTAAAGCCATCAATTTTATGTTGATGTTAATCATTTACTTAGTTGTGGGTAAATCATAAATACGTTCCTCTTAAAATATATGATGTCTTTAATCTAAAAGCAACATATTAATGATTATCCGTAATCAAGTTTATAGTTAAGACAATCATATAATGAGTATTGCAACCATATACATAGATGATCTGGGTTCGACAAACATGAATTTATTTTTAGTGATTATATTTTTTTTTAATATTCTGTGATCATGTTCCGTGACCATGCTCAACCATGTTTTTGCTTTGCGTGTAGAAATATTTTTTTAAAGCGACAAATATAAGTTCTATAGAGTTTTAAAAGATCCACATATTATTAAAAAAATATGGATATGAATCTATGAATATTTTCATGCACAGTATTTTCTTTAGTTCTGTTAAACTATTAAACCTCCTTTGACTTTAGCAACTAACTTTAAGCATTTAACATTGTTAAGTTTTCTGAATTGCAAAAACCCCATATCTAAGTAAGAGAAAAAGTAGTCATATATGAATATAAATCATTGAATGTTAAGTAAAGTTTCTAATACTCCAACTCGTATGATTCTGGCTTTAACACAACAAGAGCTATCATTTAATGGCAGATATAACAATAAAGAAATATAGTAAAACAAAACAAGACTATTGAAGAAACTACATTTGTACATTTGAATGGGTTTTTCTTAGGTCATTTATAAATATTATATACAAGTATCTAACAAAAACATTAATTTCTCTACTGAAATACATTTCATAGTATTAACAAATATTAATTACTATAAGTTGTTCATTAAAAAAAAAATTGAATGCAACTTTAAAAGTGTGTAAATTATTAATTTTAACAAGAAACAAAATACATGTAAGTAATATTAGGTTTATGGAAATATTTAACAATAAGAAAATATTTGTAAGGGATTTTTCAATATGGGTGGGTAAATGTAGGCAGCCACGTTAAGCTGGTGGCGTGTGTCTAATATATTGTTTATTTATCAGTCAATAATGCCATGACCATGATTACAATGGCAAGTTACACGTCCAAATAATAAAATTAAAAAAAAGTGTTTATTTGTGCAAACGCCGAGTTCATGTGCGCGATAAAGAGCCGACTGTCTCGGGGTTTTCTAAAAATTTATACAGACAGCGGCGATATTTTCAGACTAACTGGCGTTCCTTCGATAATTGTTTACTAAACCAATCCTCCAAAGTTTAACCACCAAACGTCACAAAGAGCGTAAAGTTCCATTTATCTAACACTTTTTATACTACTTTTAAAGTTATTTAACTCAATCAAAATGTACCTAAAATAAACTAAACATAGCATATCCCTAGGATGCTCGATAACTTTTTCACCACTAAATGCACCTTTTGATCTGGCTACATCACAATATGATAACCTGAAAAACCAACCCATCTGAAAGCTAAAAGTTAATTTTTTTGTAAATTTTTGTCTGGCCAGACCAAGTTAGGCATTCTAGGATTATCCGCCCATTTAAGGATCTCACTTTTGAACTTATTTTTCAACTCTCGTTTAGGGAAGTTGAATTATTTTAACACTTACCAATTAATAGAAATTTCCAAATATGCATTTGAGTATTAAAAGCAATTGAGTCCATTCAAAGTGAAAATCAAATTTCATGGAATAATTATCTCCTCAGCTCGTCTTGCATTTACAACATGTCATCAAAACCTCAAAAGCATTAATATAAATGGTTTTTTATTTTACAAATGAACATACATATATATGTTTGTAAAAAAGTCTCGTATTTGTGAGAGATAGTATGTGTGGTTAAGTCAATATCTATGTTTTTTTTATATAGCTGCTTCAATTTATATTACTTTTCATGCCATGCACTAGCACACATCCAAGCTCATCCGTTTACAGTTCCATTGAGATTTAAAAAACTAAGCTGATTTTAAAAAAGCTTTGTCTCCAAAATTGATGAAAACGATAAAAATGGAAACAGTTTTTTATAGCTTTTTATTGCTTAAAGCCACTTCCTATTCGATTAGTTTTAACTTCCGTGTGAGATTAAAGTGTTTTTAGTTTTATGCAAATTGTCTATCAGCCAAATGTTTTCAATGTTATCAACTGTACATGAAAAGTGTTATTTAATTACTTTAATTTTTGAAGTTGTAATGCCTTATAGTGATAAGTAAGGGGAAACGTTTCCTTTTGCAATTAAATGATATTTTCTATCGTTTTTACTGTTGAATTTTATTTTTTTCTTTTAGCAGTTTTTGACCATGTCTTGATTACTTCAATTAAATGCAGAGAACTTTTTTTCATTTCAAGAGTTTTGCTTTTCTTTTTTTTTTTGCAGGTTCGTAAGAATTTCTTTTCTTGCTTTAAACTTGTTTCTTTTGATTATGGCCTTAATTATCTTTTTTGCTGTTGTTGTTTGTCTTCAATATATTTTTTTTCTTTTGACCACCGATGGTTGCAATTAAGCTGCAAAGAAAAAATGAAAAATAAGAACCATAATGAGACTATATTTTTTATTTAAAATTTTATTTTATTAAAAAAAAAAAAAATAAGAAAAACGTGTGTTTTAATTTTTTTGTTTATTTAAATTATTTCTTTTACAAAAAATAATTATTATAAACATATGTTTATTTTGTTTTAATTAATATTTTCAGGCTTTTAAGTTCATGTGATTACTGTTAAGAATATCATGAAAAATCGAGTACGACTCCAGCTACGGTTTCATCTTCAGCACTCATTGATCGGTACTACGCTGTTGTATGTAAAAATTATCTATTTAACTCCCAATTTTATATTATTAGCAACTGGGACTTTTCGCTTTTAACTACTTTATACTTTTTCTTAGTGAGTGAGGACGAAATTCACCAGCTGTTAAGATCTCTCTGTCATTTATATTTTTCAATAATTAAACGACTTATCTTAAATTTTTGTAAATTTAAAACTAACTGAAATATATACTTTAATAAACTTAAAATTTTCCATAAAATTACATTCCATTAAATAAATATACAATTTTAAAAGCAACCATTAAAAGGCTTAATTACACGCTATTGTAATTACAATTTGTGGCAAATGTAATTTTTCCTTTCGGTTGTTTAAATTCCAATAAAGGAATGACTACTTGATTTTGGTTTCAACTTGACTAAGCAATTTCCATCTCCACTTCACTCTTTATACATACAAAAAACAAAAACAACATATAAAGTAAATAAAGGAAAATACCAAAACAATATTAGCCTGCTACTGTTAATAATCACTGACAAATACTCCGATGACACAAAGACTTAAGGAATAATTACTATGGGTTTAAACAAACAAACCGAAAGTTTACATTTTACATCAAAGATTTTCTTGGATTAATTTCTCTTTGTTTCTTTCGTATTTTGAATCGTTTTCAAAGTTTTTATTCTGCCAGCTTCATTAACTTTCAAATATCAAAGATGAAGACGATTCCCTTCTTTGGCATCATTGAGCATAAAATAATTACTTTCATTTTCGCTTATTATTATTTAAAACAGTATTTGCTAATGACCACAAAGTCAAAGAAGAAGAAATTTATAAAGAACTTTTGTTGTAGATATTTAAAATAATTTTCGCTGAGTAGATTTTAAATGTCAGCAAATTTTATTAATACTCGACTAAGTCGTTTCATATAATTAATTCATTTTCACCTTTGTCGTCAACCACATTATTAAAATATCGTTATCGCCATCAGAGGTAAATACAGTAAACGTTATTTACACTAATTTACATAATTTTAATTGCATGTTCAAATTACTGGTGTCTAGAATTTTCCTGCGTTCATAGAAATCTTAAAGTAGGAAACATGTGCAAGATTTGTTTACAAATTTAATAAAATTATTTAATAATAATATTAATGGTAATATTTATTTATTTGCGAAAGTACTAAAATCATCGAAATATAATATCAGCAAAATGTTAAATATTTATCTCTAAATAAGGAGTTTTTGGGAAGTAAATTTCGAGACTAGCTTTATTCAATTGAATTTTTTTTGTGTGAAAAGTTTTGGTTGTCAATATGACAATATGGCATAAACAATAATATAAAAAAACGTCTTGAAAATTGTCTGCCGCTTTTGTTTATAGAAGAGCAGGATGCAATGATAGTCTAGCATCTATGTGTCTATACCGGTCAGTGGTGATAAGTTTACTTGCTGAAGTTGTTTTCTCAATGCTTGTTAAAAGAAATAAATTTAAATTGCTAAGACATTTGGGTTATAAACTTACATTCATATTTTAGCTTTAATTTATTTCAAATAAACATACATATTTATGTATGTGTGTATGTATGCATGGTTGTTTTTCTATACAATTTTTTTTTTCAAAATTTTTAGAAATTCTCAATTTGTTTGAAAGTTATACATTGTGACAATGTTCATTGTTTTTATAAAATCCTTTCAGATGCATTTTAAGGAAAACAAAGGAAAACTAATTTTCAATATTTTTACGCTCTACTAAATACGTTAGCTAAATGAAAAGATGCAGACAAGATGCGCCATTAAAGAAACAAACAATAGCAGTTCTAGTTGACAGAAAAACGGTTGACATAAAAATAAAAATAATAAACAATTTTTGGTTTGGGGAAAAAAATATACAACTAAATGCTAGCACATTATCAGGGGGGTGTTTGATTTTAATGTTTCAGAATCAGAAAACTAGAAGGTAGACACGTCTAAAATTTAAAATAAACAACAGTTATTTGTGAATAAAAATCATCAATAACAATGACGCAACCATTTTTTTTTTTGATAAATAAAACAACAATGTTTATCGTTAAAACATGTAAGAGAAACGCACTACTGATTAGATAATTCATTCAAAAGTATTTATTATATAATGTTAGTAAGATATTGTTTCTGTAGGTTTCTTTTTCACTAGACATTTATGTTTAGTATGAATTAAAATTAAAAAGTTAGCTAAAGCATTCAAAATTGACAGTTTATTTTTTCTAATAAATTAATTGCGAAATTACTTTTTCTTTTGCCCAATAACGTAACATTGAATTGTGACGCGACATTAATGCATTTTTAAACATTTCCACAAATACTCTCTATATATCTCTCCTACATAAATAGGTATTAAAGAAAAAACATACAAAGAAATAAAAGTAAATAAAACAACAACAATATAAATACATATACATACATATGTATATAGCATCCCTGCAGGAAGCCTGGGGTCAACTGTCTCCAAGTCACCACTTTTGTCGACTGTTGTGGTGACATTTTGGTGATATTGTCAACAAAGCGTCAAAACTTTTTATTTTGCAAGTAAAAAGTACCAAAAGTGTAGACTAAAATTACTTAAATCTACTAGTGAATCACTGATTCTAATGTCTAAATATGGCCCCAAAAGAACTACCTAGTCAATAGTACCAATGTCAGTAGTGGATTTTTAATGACACCCACTTGTTAAATGTCTATAGTAAATAGCATTGGCTAGGGTATAATAAGTCACTAGTACTGGTGACTGTGTCAGTAGTAAGTCAGTACAGTTTCACTATTGACATTTTCTGCAGGGATACATACATACATTGATATATAAAATATTTACTCATCTAACCAGAAATGATAATAAACCTTCACACATACAAACATACCGATGCACATGAAAACAATAAAAATTTAAAAATAAAACATTTAAAAAAAAAATTACAACTACAACAATAATAACAATACTGAGACAACGGAATCATAGATAACTATATCCGATTGTCAGAGACAAACTCTAAGAGTTATTGTCATTAAGTATATTTTTGTTGTTGCTGTCGTCACTGTTAATGCTGTTGTTGTAGTATGCGGTTAAAAAAAAGCTTTAACATCAACCAGAAGTAAAATGTGCATTAAATGAAAAAAACTAAATCGTGGAAAAACAAAAGAAGCTGCGAAAAAAACGATGGAAACAAAATAACTGAATTGGAAGGAATACAACATAATAAGTATGAGAGAAAATTTTCTATTGTCTCGATTTTTTGATTTTCATTAGATGTTTCTCATTTCTGTCATATGTCTTTTACTCTACTCTTTTACTTACAACTAAGCTTTTGTAAGTTTAAATGATTATTGTTTAAAATATTGTTAAAAAATATGTACGAATGTTTAAAAATAACGTTAAAAAATGCATATACTTTAACGTTCTACAGGGGTCAAGTAAAAAGTTTAGCATAGAAAAAAAGTTAAAAATATCTGTATGCAATGTTACTGTAATCATAATTGATACCATGGCGAATTTACATCGGGTGGTGTTAGCTACTTTTTGTTTTGCATAATTAAAGGCAAAATTGTCATTGCTGACGCTGTTTTTGACAATTATTTCAACAAATAACAACAAAGTTTTACTTGATGTAATCTCACCTTCACCTGAATTGAAATCGCCTTGGTTGATACTTTTTAAAAAAGCTTGTTTTTTTCTATTTAAAGAGCTTTTCCGGCACTCATTTTTTAAACATCACAATATTAACAAATAGAAGCCTCTATTTGCAAAAATGTAATTCCTTGTTTAGTGAACCTACAAATTTAACTTTATCCCTGTGAAAGGTTTATTGTAATAAAACTGACCAAAAATCTAGTTTATTTGTGGTTTCAATACCACATATAAATGCTATCAATATCTATAGGGCCATAAATCAATAGAAATATTAAAATATTGTTCGAATATATACACACATAAATATAATTAAAGAGATACACAACCGCAATTTTTTAAGCAACACAATTCATTAAGCAACTACAAATACAGTGGAGAGTATAAAGCGTTAGTGTTAGTAGATTAAAACAATAGTTAACAGAAATAAGAAGGAATATAAAGTTAATCGAATACAATCATAAAATACCTTACACCAGCAATTTAAGGTAACAAAAAAATGTTTAGAACAATTGAAAGGCTTGAAAAGAATTTTAAAAGAAGGCTGTTACTAATGTTCGTAAACAATAACTTAAATTTATTAACACATTTGTTTAGGCATGGACGGAAGAGGAATAATATATTTGTATGACTAAATCTATTCTTTTCTCGTTTTTGGTCAACTAATGCATCCAAAACTCTATCCTAAATCATTTTTCAACCCTGTATGGAGTGTTTGGTAACTGAATTTCTTTCTGAACGAAAGGTAGCTTAAAATAATTAACCATTGTAATCAATTTAAAAAGGTTTTGTTTTTAGGGAAACAACTTTAGTTGATTATTTGTTTCTCTATGATTATCGTTGTAATGACTGATGACCTGTTGTATTTGTGGAACGATATTGTGTAACTTTTTGGATGCTTCGGTGCTTAACATTATCATCAGCTTTAATGATGTATAATATGATTAAGGTTGAAAACCATTAATTAAACTACATGACAGTTTACTATCAAAAAGCATACACACCAACAAGCGTACACACATATAAACATATACAATAACCGATTACTACTTTATCAATAAAAGAAGAAAATAATTTTGGAGAACAATTAAAGGTTTACAAAAGAAATTGCTTTTTTTTATAAAAACAAACAAGTTGTGAAAAGAATATTGTTTTACTTCCATACTTGATTCAGTGTAAAGTTAACATAAATAAATATTAAATTAATGAGTTTTCTCTTGTCAAAATGAAAAAAAGAAAAGTAAATGATTGTATGGTGTTTTCATTTGTTGGTATGTGTGTGCATGTGGCTCTATTTTATTACATTTAATTATGATAATGACTTCAACAATAGAACATAAGGTTATTAAGGATGTACGTGGATGCAGTTGTTTGTGGTGATGCTGGACAATCAACATATGTTGTCAATAAGATATATATCTACCATATTTACTACAGTAATAAATATACTGTTATTTTCTATATTTGCACTGTGGGGACAAGAGACAATAATATTTCTAAAAATACCATTAATAATGATTATAATTTGATATGCTTTGTACTTTATGATATCAAACATTGCTAAAACTTAAACTGAATTTACTTATTTTATTTGAACAAAAATGTTGTCCGGACAATTTTTTTTAATATTAGGATTGACGTCATTCTTTTTCAAACTAGATAAAAAAGAATTTTTTCCAAATAAAATTTTTTTTCAGACGCACATGAGTAAATTCAGCTTTGATATAAAAAAAATAATTTTTTCAAAATTTCTAACAATGTTTTTAAGGGTTCCTTAGACCTTGCCTTTTACACAAGGATTATAATTAGATATTAAAACGGTCAGACTAACGACGAAATAATTTCCATGTTTAACTTAATTGATCATTAGGGACATTTTTAGTGGAATTAATGCAACAGTTTGAATCACTTGATTAAGAACTCACCAGTGGCAATTAAAAATCATTACTCTGATAATCTCAGTTTTCTTTCACTCTATGATATCTTATTTGGAAAACTTTACCTTATAATTTTTTTCTTATTTTTGTATCAAAAAAGGAACATTGTGTTATTGAAAAATTTCAACAAAAGACAGTTTAAACAAAGCGCGCATACGTAAGGCTCATTAAGCCGTTGCTTTTGTTGGCTCTAATAAAAATTTCAAAAGAGCATTAAAAACCTTTTTTTGTTGCAAGGACTTTTGTTTTCATACATATGCATATATGTATGTTCATATAAAGGAATATCTGTATGGTCATGCCTAATGAACAATTTCAGCAGTTGATGCTCATATATGCGTAATTTAATGGAATTTTGGCTTTTGCTTGTATGTGTGTCAGAAGTAACGATGTGTGGTGCCTGTTTAAAAACATATGGCAAAGATTTCATTAATATGACATCATCATCGTCATCAGTTAACTGGAATTTTTAAACGTGTGGATTTTAATTTTAATTTTAAGAACCCAATGGCTGCTGACAAAGAAGCCCATGTGTAGATTTTTGGTACGTGTAGCTATTTCTTTGTATGGATTTTTTTTAAATGAAAAAATGGTATTTGTTTTGCTTATTGGTAAATATTTAACACACTCGTACCAAGTGATGAATGCGATACAAACACATTGACGCATATTTGTTGGTGATTTTCCTTAAATAGGCCATAAAAAAACATGCTTAAATTTACAACATAAATTTA
>NDXZ01061877.1:0-10379 GCA_003055125.1 Paykullia maculata | reverse complement strand
AACATAAACCCCGGATCTCTTTATACAAGTACCATTGAATTAATAATTTCAGAAAATAGAACTGGATTCGAAAAAACGCGAGCAAAATTGATATCAAACTCATGGAAACAGCGTGCTAGGTAGAAAACAGTAAAAGCCAACTACACAAAACAAGAGGTAGGGACGACCTACGCGCGTTTTCAAGGTTGACCAACACGTTCCTGACGTCATGAGATGTGTCGCTTTCAAATGAGATCAATACCAACACGCTCAGTGATGGTACACCAAAGATACACGTATTTAAATCTTTAAAATGGCTCTCCTGAACAAAAGTTTTTACCCTTAGGTCCTTTTCTATTTTTCGCGTCACATATAGTTTTAGATTATCGTACTTATTTGAAAACATCTTTTAGTTACACCTTAATCTATGTATGTATGTACATATGTACAGATGTATATGTTAACAACAATTTATTAATTTTTTTCCAATTGAGTATGAAGCGTCAAATAAGCAAATTAATAACAAATATGTAGTTGAAAACAATGCAATAAACAGACAAAACTTACAAATGTTGCCCCTGTTGTTTCTGTAATTGTTTTTGGTTGTATTAAAATTGTTGTTCAAACTAAATTTATACGTAAAATACAATAATAATTATATTAACAACCAGGCAATTTACCCATATCAGTATAAATGTGAAAAAATCAAGTTGTGATTAAACGACTTTTACTAATAAGAATTATAAAATATATTTTCGCAAAGTTTTTTTTTATTGTTCGCCTTAGATATTGCAATTAAAACAACAACAATTGTTATTGCAATTATTGATTGAATTGAGTTGATTAATTCAATATGTATCTATAAACTCTTAAATATTCTGGCGAACGAGTACGTGAGAATTTTTAATGGGCTGTTCGATAAACATTTGATAAGCGAAAGGGTTAAAGTGGAAAACATAAAAGATTATTCCGTAAGAAATTTAAGTCTTAAACTGTATTTCTTTAAAATTGTTTATGCCACGCCACCTGCCCTAAGCCTAATGAAATAATAAAAAAAAAATATAGTGATGAAATCATTATAGGAGTGGCTTGTGCCAAGTTTTTAGTTTTAGAATTTATGGTTTCCTAGATATATCAATAAATATATTTCATTTACCATACTCCTTTGTCTGTGGGAGCCATATCTCCTTTTCCAAACTTTTTAATTTTTGGCACAAAGAACAAAGAAATTACTTTTAAAAGTCTTTCACACAAAGTTTTAATAAGTTGAAATAAAAGGGAGTCAAATAAAAAACTTATTATATAATTGTGATTTTTGTTAAAGATATTTCGTAGAACACTCTTTAAGATTTGTATCAGAAATAAATACGACTATTCAATTAAAGTTACATTCGGCGATTTTTGTGTAGGACAGCACTTTGACAGAAATCGTATACGATTCTGACTGTTTTGTTAAAGTTGCTTTTGGATATCTGACAGATGTCGGACAATTTTGTTTGATGGGAGTCTACACACATATGTATGTATGTACGTGTTGCAGTAAAATAATTTAAAAATGTCATCATGTAATTTTTTTAAGCAAATTTTTTTTTTCAAAACACATAATAAGTCTGATAATAAGCGAATAAATAATAATACTCTTAAAGTTATAACCATCATAAATTTTTTTATAAGTAATAATTGTTTATGAAAATTGTAAATTAATTAGTAATATTTTCAATATAAATAATAATATGTATGTATGTACATACATACCATAACAATAATTTTTAAAATTTTTATACGACTTCCCACACAACAAAATATTAAAATTTATTTAACTTTAATACGATCATTAAAAATAATAATTTTTTGTTTAACTTAAACGAAAGATTCTTCTTTGTATTGGATATTTTTTCTTGAACAGCTTTGAATTTGAATAGAGATAATAAATATTAGGAAGACGAACAATAAAAGACGAAGATAATAAAAACAAAAGTCTCAAAACTTATGGATTAATATCAATTGAAACTTATTGAACTCGTGATAATTCATACAGCTGCGCTTAACTCAGATGAAATTCCATTAGAAGGCAGACAGGAAAAAGGCTTGAAACTCTGATTTATATTTAAGTATTTTCAGCAGCATTAAACATTTTTTACCGATAGATCCTTAGATGGTCCTTAGAGTTTTGAAATCTTGTTCATTCAAATGGTTGAATGTTAAGGAAACTCTTTAATAGTTCAAGCTTAAATTATTGCTTAAAAAAATTCAAAGTACCTACGCAACATACATATGTATGTATTTAGTAAATAGTATTTTACAAATACATTCATTTATATATCTGGTCAGAAAATAAATTTTAATCATTTGGCCTTTTACTTAAGCATGTAATAAGAGGAGATCCAAAACCTAAACAGTTCGTGGCAAATCTTATTTTCGTACAAAACACTCTGTGGTGGCACAGCACTGTAAAGGAGAGACAACAATAGTGTAGCAGATATTAAAGCATCTTCGTAAGTTTGCCACAAACTTAGGAAAAACTGTAAATGTCTCAGGGCAACAACATTTAGGGTTTCCGTAAAAAGCTTTGAATCTTCATTTCCAGGCAGGCAAATTTACATATCCTTAAAGGCAAATTCTAATGGGCTTAAATCGCGCTGAAGAGGTACCCAGTTAAAGGGTTCATTTCGGGAAATTACTCGTTCGTCAAATGCTTCCTTAAGTATAGCAGGTTGTGCGAATCGTAAATCCAGCCTGCTAAAACCACATGAATGGAACAACTAAGTTGTCTAATTAAGGCACAAAAAAGTTATTAAACATGTCTTTGTTGTGCTTGTTGATTGCACCGGCTTTTAAAGCTTCTTTCGGCAATGTCTTATCATCGCTTTTAGGGCCATTATTACAACCTTCCAATGGCTAGATTTGGGCCACGTTTGTATGTAAAGGTTGTAGTCTGTGGTAAACAGAAACCAGTATTTTTGTGGCCTTGTTATAATTTGAAAATTATAAAATTTATTTTAAATGGAAGTTGTAATAATGAAATTAAACTTTATTCCTCACGATAGCTGCAGGTATCTTTAACTAACAGGAACTTTAAAGGCAAGTTATAATAACGGGCCTTAATGTATTTAATATTTATAAGGACAATATTTCGTATCGGCATAAAGTCTCGTGAATAAGTTTAGTTTCGACTTGTTTGGATAGGAAAACATATAACCTAATATTGGGGTTTTTCCTGACATAGGATCTCTAAACAAAATATTATCGAACATTTTGTTCAACAACTTTTTTAAATATAAAACTAATCGTTTCGATGATTTATCCATTTATTGTATGCAGACGAGCAGCTTCATACATCTGCTTTAAATTCGTATGTATCTGTGTACGTACCAAAATATAAACAGCCAAATGCCCAAAAAGAAAAACAACAATTGCTGTCACTATTGTTGTTATTGCTGTTGCTAAATATCACGACATTAGTTGCTTCTATTGCCACCATGAGATGAAGTTAAATTTTCCATGCACTTGTCAAAATTCGTTTGTCGTTTTAAAAAAATAAATATTTAAAGTTACGTACAATTGAATCTAATGCGAAATTTTTATTTAAATACTTATAAAGTGCCTGATTACTTTGAGTGTATTACATTGGTAGAAATTTTATATTCGTTTGTATGTACGAATGTATGTATGTATATTTTAACTAATAAAACACTATTATTATAATAATAAATTGTCACTTTATTTATGTATTTTTAGACGAAATCAACATAAATGCTTAAATATCAAATATTTTTTCATGTTGAAAAGAAAAAACCAAAATGCGAAAAATTAAAGACCAAAAAAAAAATATATTTTAACTATAAAAGGTCTTCCTTACATGTCATTGTTAACGAATTATATTTATGTGATTTAAAATTTTTATTATACACAAAAATATTAAGCTCAAATGGGCAAACAGATGGGCTCAGATTATGGACATTAAAAAAAAGGTGGTGCAAGTACTAAGTTTGAAATTTACATGGAATTCGGTGATTCATACTTGGAGGGGACATATATGTATGTATACATTGGTATAAAAGTAGGTTACATTCTTAAATAAAAGACTTTAAAAAAGATAGTTTAAATAGACTAAAAAATTTACACAAGCTGTTAAGAGAATAAGAAGCTAAAATATCTTTTTATTAAGTAGATGAGTTAAGCATTTTTTATGGTAAGTTATCGGATAAGTAGGGATATGTACATCTAATTCCTATAAGCGTTTTAAATAAGAGTCCATTTGACCTAATGAACTACATTTGTATTTACATATGTATGTATAACGATAACGTATCTATAGATATAAAAATAAGTTGCATTGTGTTAGTAATTGATGTTCTCTGGAATGCGTAAACCGATTTTTCTGCAAAGTTCATATGAAAGGTGAAGTCAATACCAAGGTTTTTATGTATAAACGGTCTTTGTATGTGTATTGGTTCATGAGGTATAGTGAACACTGCATTCATTTCGAAATATTTGAGTTAATATTTTGAAAAACAATTACAATTACAATTCAATTTTAGTCAAACCATTAATTCAATTTATATACTTAGCTATTGTAAATCACATCTTCGGGGATTATTTTTATTTTCTTTTTTGCACTACGAAGTGTGCAGGGGGTTCGCTAGTAACGTATAAAAATTTAAAAAAATTTTTTTTTTTTACAATTTGGCTAAAAGATTGCCCACTTCAGATATTTAGCTAAAGCAATAGCTCATGACAGTAACAAGACATGTATTAATAGTTGTTTTTATTTTTTATTATTATTTATTTTTAAATAATTTATTTGATTTATATTCCATTAAATATAAAAATTCATGATCATTCTTTTCTTCAATTTCATTAGTTTTTTTTCTTTTTGTTTTTGAAAAAAATCAAACAATAACGTGGGAAAAATTAAAATAAAAATGTTGAAAAAAATAGTTGAGGTTTTAACGAGAAAAAAGTTGCAGAAATAAAAAATTATAAATGATTTTTCACATTAAGAGGTTGAAACAAGAGTAATAGTAATAAAAGGATTATAGGTAAGAGTATAAGCATGACGATTAATGTATGGATTGCCTCAAAGAAAAAGATACGAAGAGAAGTATAAGAGTTAATTTAATACAAGTAAAACGATAATAACGAAATAGTAACAGCTTTCGAGAAGAAATGTGAAGATATTAATTTTTGTTGATATTTGAAGTAGGCGTTGCATCTTTATCCATTTTACGGTAGATACGGTGCGGTAAATCTTCACAGTCGATTCTCCCATATTTGGTGGCAAAAAATTCAGTTAATATCACAGGTTGACACAATTTTAAATAAAAAGACGCAACCTAGAAATTTTTAAAGGTTTGAGCTGCACTAAATCCGAATCTGACCTAAAAACATGAAATTTAAAGAAACACTGTTTTTTTTTATCATATTACAGATGTTACACAAGACAATTTTAGCTTTTTTCATAAAATTGTTTATGTCGTCTGAATGTCCTACCTACCTACCTCTGTTATATCTTGGCGCTTTCATCATATATACATATAGACCTGAAGTTTGAATAAACCCGGTTTCACTATTTGTGATATTTTGATACAACATACGGGTCTGTGTAATATCTAAGGGCTTCGAAAATTAATTTCAATTAACACACAGACAGACGTAAAGACAGACGACGATTAATTTCCCTATATACAGTTTTCGAAAATATATATTGATGTACTTTAAATGGGGTAACAAAGGAATATTGTAGAAAATACAAATGGAATAACAAACCTATATTTCCTCTAACCAACTGTGATGAAGGATATAAAAATCCTTTAGTCCTCCCCACTAAATGCGCGTATTTTAGACGTTTGATTAATTGATAGAAAAAATATATTAAATAAATATTGAAAATATTTTACAGAGATATCTATAAGAATTTACGTATAAACAGCACTAATTTCAATATTTGCGTATAATTCAATTTATTTGGAAATGAAAGCAAATTGCCAGAGTGTTTGCTTTTATTACTGCACTTAATGACGATATCTGAATTAACAGCCAAACGAAGACGGCTGAATTCTCTTAATATGAGTGTTAACCCTGGCCAAATTGTCGCTTTTTCGAACTCTTACGAACCCTACAAATCTTTTTACGCAAATCTTTGTTTATATTCTTTTCAAGAATTTATTTTTTTTCTTTTTTTAAGAAAAGTTTTATATATTTAAGTGCTATTTTTAAAATACTTGTTGTTGTTTTTTTTAGTTATAAAATAATTATTTTATTTGTTAAAGATGTTGACTTAAAAAAAACTGTGTATTTTAATAAGTATTCGATCGGCAATATTGAAATCTTTATTAACCCTACAATCATTAACTAATTTTTTTCCAAAATTTTTTTTTGGTCAAAACCATCCAAGCAAAAACCTGCATTGCTTTGTAATGAGTTAAAATGATAAAAATACAGTAGTTGCACTACTTACCTTTTGACATAAAGTGTGTTAACTCAAACGAGAATTATAATAACTTCTCAAAGTGGCTCCTAACATTTTTTTTTGTTTAACAGAAACACTTAAAAAACCTTTACAGCCGGTTTGAAAACCGCCGTTTAAATTTATAAACATCCGTCGAAAATATAATAACTTATACTTAAAGTATGTTAACCCAAACGAGAATTATAATAACTTTTTAAAGTGGCTCCTAACATTTTTGTCGTTTAACAGAAACACTTAAAAAATCTTTAGAGCCGGTTTGAAAACCGTAGTTTAAATTTAAAAATATCCGTCGAAAATATAATAACTTATACCTAAAGTATGTTAACCGAAACGAGAATTATATTAACAAATTTAAGTAGCTCCCCCTCTTAAATATTTTTTTCAGCCAAAGTGTATGCAGCTTTTATTTCTTTTTAAATATCTGACAAATAAATTATTATGTTTCACAATATAAACGTGCTATTAGAAAACTACTTCTAAATAATGCAGACGGTATGTTATATTCATTGAAAAGTATGTTATTCAGTAATAGCAATTCATTACCCAGTTTTGCAGCTGGGATCTTTGTATGTCAGATATTATTTTAGGAAATTTGATAGAAAAAATCATTTAAGTTTGCAACATTTTCAGGTGTTACAAACGCTCCTTCGAATATTATGTACATAAGTTTCTGTAGCGGCTCCCTATAATAAAGAGATTATAACCAAAAGACAATATTTATTTTAAACTCGTTTGAAAAAACTTAAGTACATACATACATAGTTCTTTATTTATTTATTTTTTTAGTTTTGCTTTTCTTTAGCATTGTTATACCCCTGAACAAGTCAATAAGAATAATAACAATTTTGTTTAAAATAATAAAAATTACATTTGAAGTTAATTTTTTTCTTCTTACTTTTAAAGATTCAAATGGCAAAAAGTGTGGTGTGTTTGTTGGTCGCTACGTTAAAGCATTTGTGGGCTACTTGGCCGACTGTTCGGCTTCAATTTTATCGTTTAAAATTATTCAATTTCACTATATACTGAACTAAATGTTTTTAAAATTATTTTCCGCCAAGAAAAAACTGACGTTATTGATGACGCTTAATCCTTTACTCGCCTTATTGCTTTCTCGTTTATCGCTTTTCTACGTAGTCGTTTTGCCGCTTTGTCATCTTAAAGAAAATATTTTTTAAAAAAAGCCATTCATTAAATACTTACACACAAACATTCCCAAAAATGTCTACAGTTTTGGGTAAAAGGAGAAATAAGTTAACCCTCTAATTTGTTTTGTTGTGGAACGCATTTGGATAAGTTTGAGTAATGGAATAGTTACAAGTTACGGTTTTATGTTTTTCTTCTTTCTTTCTTTCTTATGTAAAATTAAAAAAAAAAAATTACCCAGTTCGAATTTTAATTGTAGGTATGTATTTCGAAATCAAGTACATATTGTAATATGGGGTATCATATTAAATGGGAAATTGAATTTGTCATCATTATTTGAATGGCTTTCAAAAATGTTCGCACATAAGAGAAGACACAAAAACGCCATCGTTAACAAGTTCTTTGAACCTGATCTCACATTTAAAGCGGCTACAATAAAAGTCAAATATATAGACACAAGTGACAAATAATAAAAAAATTAAAAATCGTAACAAAAATCTACTACTACTGACAAACAAAATAAAAAATATTTTACAAAAAAGTAATTAAAGCTCTTCTCATATTAAAACATGTGTAGCAATCACATGAAATCTGATAAAAAGCTAACACAAACATTTTTAATACCACACACACAAACACATACAAACATACTCACACAGGTACAAAAATATATTAACAATTATTTTTTGCATGTTTAAGACGGTGTGGAATTTGTATTCTTGTTCCTCTTTTGTTTGAAGTTCGAGTATCATTTGTTTGTAGAACAAATTTTCAATATCAAATTACTATCGCAACAATTCTTTGTTCGAATACTTTGTTAATTTTAGATCTGAAAGCAAATACTATTTGCTCATTTTTGTATTTCACCAGAGTAGTAGATACATACATATTCATTTTGTTTAAAAAGGGGTTAAATGCAAGAATAAATTCTTTAAGTAATAATTGCTACTACAGGCAAAGAAAAAACATGAATGAATATGGTCACGGTAATATGATCACAGACAATTTTAAAATTCTATGATTATTACAATCGTTATATGATTGTCATAATCATAATATGGTTGTAGTCATATTTTACGTCAATACCATGATCATATATATGATGGCAAGAATCATTATATATTTGTCCAAACTATAAATATGTTACGGATAATTATAAAAAATAAAAATGTATGATGGTTTCAGATTATGGTTATCATATTACCGTGACCATATTCATTCATGTTTTTTCTTTGCGTGTATTTAATAAAAAATAAAAGTTGTTTGCCTAAATGGTTAATAAACCAAAGGAAAAAAATTATTAAAGATATATAGAGCTAAGGCCACAACTTAGATGTATGCTTAAGTAGCAGATGATGGTATGGTCTATTAAACCAAAATGGCCAGTAAATCCTTTCTGCTTTAAGTCACCAAATGACAGACATTTATTTTCTTTTCCTGACACTTGTTGCCTTCGAATTTTAGCACTAATAAGCCAATAACCAGTTATAAACATGTTAGGGGCTAACCAAGAGAATTTATTAAATTTGCATCCTTTGCATCTTGGCCAGATTTGTCTGCGCAGGTGCGTTCTGTTTCGAAATTTTCAGTTAAAGGCTGGTCAGTTATGATTAATGTCGGCATGTCCTGGCATCCAAATAATATCTGGATATTTGATCTATAGCCATCCAGTATTCTTGTGCTGTATTTTGCATACTTTTATTTTTTCTGTTGTATTTCTTTCTACTGGTTTGTAGCTTTAAAAATGAAATTGTGTTTTAAAGATATTAGTAAACGCCAAGTGGTAAAAATTCGAAATCGGTCAAAATTAAATAAAATTGTACTAACTTTTCCATCCTCTTAAATTATTATTATTTTAAAAAAACTTTCTTATTTCTCTTATTTCCATTACTATTTGCATATTTATATAATTAAGGGATGGACACCACTGATGTAATAGGCGTGAGTTCAGTGCGAATTTTTAAATAAAATTTCTAAAATTATTCATTAAACTTAATATTTCAATAGGTTAAGTTATAAATTAATTAAAAATATAATATTCCTTTACGAACCGTCGTTTACAAAACTGTTGGCTTTTAGTGAAAAAAAACAGCACTTATGTACGTGAAATATTTTTCCTTTTGCTTCTAGAAATTTTTGGTTCTTAACAATTAAAAAACACAAAACTAAGATTTTCTTTGGCAGATTTTAAATGGACTGAAATTCAATGAATATTTTTTATTAATTTCCACCATAACAAATACCAATATTCTTTTGACGTAGTACTTTCCAATATATAATGTTTACTTAACTAAAACAAATACATATGACGTAAATTAGAATCTAACAGTTGTGGTTCAGAAATTTACGATCTTCGATATCTAGTTATCTCTAGGCAAAAACCTTTTGTATAAATACGCCTTTGCTTTCGTCAACAAAGTATTTGTTTGCTTTTTAGTTGTAAAACGCTACAACAATTTCACAATTTTGCAATAAGTATTAAATAAACAAAAACAATAGAATATGCAAAAAATGAAAAAATCAAATACACATAAATTCTAACAATTTTGAATACAAATATTTGTGCAATTATTAATTTCAAATGTTTTTTTATACCCTTCACCAGAGGAGATAAAGGTGTATATAAGTTTGTCATTTCGTTTGTAATTTCTACAATATTCATTTCTGATCCCATAAAGTATATACATATATTCTGAATCCTTATAGATAGGGAAGTCGATTTAGCCATGTCCGTCTGTCTGTGTGTCTGTCTGTCTGTCTGTCCGTCCGTCTGTTGAAATCAAGT
>NDXZ01061876.1:0-10384 GCA_003055125.1 Paykullia maculata | reverse complement strand
AAGTATTTATAAACGTTAAGCTATTGGTTTAGAAGTGTAAGCGATCGATTTGAAGTGCAATTTAAACAGTACTTTCAAAATATTAAATCATTTGTTAGCGTTTAATTTGATATACATTAGACTATACAACTGTAACTTAAGATATTAAAACATGGACAGAATGAAGCAAGAATAAAAAATAGAGAAGTCGTATAGATCTAGTCTAAGTTAAAGGCCTGCATTTACATACCAATAAGTACAGACTTAACGAATATACCATAATAATAACAATACAAACTTGTAACAGAAACATTAAAGTACGTATTAATAACTACTTAAAGCAGCAGCACAACAAAACTGTTACGTTTTGTTGTAACAAAGCGCGTCTTTAGTCTTAGTTGCAGTTTTCACTTATAATAAGTCATCGTTTTCAAATTAACTATTAGTTCTTCAAAGTTTAACCTCTTTCTGATTATAGAACAAATTATTTAATATTGCTGACTTGTTGTGTGTCTACATGTAAGTATGGCAGAAAATTTATGATATGTGCATTTCTTATCGCAAACATAAACATGAATCGAAAATTGTTATTTATGGCAATCACTTTTTTTAGTGATTTGTAAACACTTGTCCTAAGTGATATGTACTCTACATTAGACATTGTAAACACAAGGCAGTTATTTAATAAAAATAAATTTAAAAAATTTATTATAAAATTCTGTATTTTTCCCCTTCTCTTCAGTTTTAATTTTTTTTTTATATTTTATAGAAAAGGTTTGCTATAGAAATTTGTCCATGATCTGCATAATTTTTACTTCGAAGTAAATTTTTAGGAAAATTCCAATAAAATTTTTTTCTTGTTTAAAATATTTCCTGAAAAAAAAAACACAAAGGAAAAGGCAAAATTCCATTCCAAAATATTCAAAATTTATATTTACCAACTTTGTAGGAAAATTTCAATAAAAAATGTTTGTTGTTTAAAATATAAAGTCATTTTCCTAAAAAAAAAAGACCAAAGAAAAAGGCAAAATTGCTGAAAAGAAATATCATAATCTGATTTAAAAAGCCCAACATTTTTTTCTTTAAATTTTTGTTTAAAAAATCGAAAAATTATTAACTTTATACATTTTTTTTTCGAAAATATTCTACAGAAGAATTAACAAAACATTGTTGATATTCTTGTTTAAAACATTTAAATTCGCAAGCAGTAAAATAGAAAATCCAACACCAAATAGAGTAACTCATAGTCGCTACCGCATATTTATTGCACAACAATTGTTTTTGTTCATAAAACTAACATTATTTTATTCACCAGTTATGGTCCAAATACGAGTATCGGACATGTTTTAAAATTTTTTTACAAAAAAAAAAAGAAACACGTAAATTGCTTAAATACAAAAATATCTAGTTAATATTTATTAGGATATTAATAAAAATTCGTCTTACATAAGTTTAAAGTAATATATTCTATCTTTAATTAAAAGGAAAATGTGCAAACAGCTTAAAATTGTGTTTAAACTAAAAGATTCAAATAAAATAAACGATTTCTGAAATGTTTATTAGCGTTTCGGTTGTATGTGATTAAAGTTGTTGCAAAATTCCACAAAAAAAATTTATTTAAATTAATGGTTACGAAGAGGATTAAAAAACAACGATCATATAAAATCATTAAGACCCTGTCCTGTTTAATACTCAGAATAACTCAATTATGGTGTAACTACAAAATGTGTTTGCACTTTAGAGAGGATTTTTGTAAGCGCTCATTAATTAGTCGGCGTTTACACGAGGAAACAATTGGAAGGGAAACATTTATTTTGTTTTTGTTTTGTTAGTAAATTACGGGAATACGGGAATGATACAAATTCTCCAAGCGTAATTTTCTACCAAACTAAATGTTTTTCTTCCAAGTGTTTTCTCGTGTAAACGCCGACTTAATCTGTGAAATTGATATAAAATTTACCGCATAAAAGTCTCACATAAATAAATCTTTCTTCTAAATTTTGTGTTAATCGATCCATATTTGCTGTAACTAACACAAGGTTTATGCCTGGAGGTCTCTTAGCGAAATTTGTAGAAGCGTTTTTTAAAAATTCGGTTGTTATTGTTTATTTATCATAACAATAAATAATAAACCTGTATTCTTACAATTATAAGGATAATAGTGGACAGTTCTTCTCTAGACTAAAAAGTTTCACAGGATTTCTATTATTTGGTTAGTATTTCCTGAGCTGGATCAGGGCACAAATACCCAAACACATTAAAAGTGCTATAAATCCCAAAGAGCCAAATAATATTAACGATTTTAATTGCACCTTCAAGCTGCCTTTCGAGTAGTCATTTGCAAATGTTTCGCCTTCGTCTGGCATTACAACTTTAAACGATATCTTTGAAACCTCAGAGATTTCTGTGTTATTGTGAGCAACAGCGCTATTCCGTTTGCGTCGCTTTAAATTAAAAATATTCTGATGACTGCACTCTTCCGTATTAACATAACAATCCTGATGCTCCAAACAGCCAGTGATACGCATGGACATAATCAGTTCATCGCCGCTTCTCATGCCCTGAAACATAACAGCTTTAAAGGGCAATTTATAGCCAAGGGGAGCATCGAATGTGGGCGTTTGAGTACAAATATCCTTCATCGAGGGATTTAGGCAACTGTTAGAAGTGATAAGTTGAACATTGTTAACAATTTCGCCTGAACGTGAGATTCTTTGCAAATTGACATCAGTAAGTTTGGTATAATTCCAACCTAAAAAAAGCAAGTGGACTTAACTAATTTTTAAAATAATTTTAAAATAATATTAAATACCATCCCCCATTAAAACGTGGGCCCTCAACAGTAAATCTTCTCCCAGTTGAACAGCCTCATTAGGTTCCAAATGTCGAGCATAGCCTTGAGGAGTTTTCCTTAATAACTCTACATGAGTGCGAAAAGAGTTTTGAAAGCCTCCCTTGGCATAAGTACCTATACTGCGAGTTTGTCTGCAATTTGATTATATTAATTATAAAATCTTAAAAAAGTGTCCCTCAGGCAAAGAAAAAAATACTTACACATCATTAGCCACACCCATTTTGAGTGCATGTGTCTTAACGGCCACTCTCCTCTGAGATTTACAGTGTAACGTCAAAATACTATCTGATAGCGTACGCATCCCTCTGATAGCGGGAAAACGTAAACGCAAACATAAATCCGTTTCACATTCTTGCACTCCGCAACGGACAAAGTCCTCTCCTGATATATTCACCACTACATACCCTTTCTGTAACTTAACTTCACAACGTTTATCGCTAGAATCATTATCGACAGTGGGCGCGGCACTTAAAAAATTATCAATCTTTAAAACGGCCCTGAAGTAACCACTTGTTTTGGGTAGTTGTTGCTGCATACAACGCATCTCATGAATTTGTAAACGCAAAGAATTCGATTGATCTAAGTTTTGCACAAGCGATATTTGCTGCTGTTGTTCTTTTGAGGATGGCAAATAAACGGGTGCAGGAGTGAAAAGGGGTCGTTTAAAAGGTGTTTCAGCAGCTGCTATTGTGGGGGTAGTAGGCACTTGGTAAATATAGCCATGAGCGGGTGCAGGAAAGGGAACTTGCTCAATTGGGTCATTATTAATAGATGTCGGACGCTCTGGTGGATCTATCACTATTATAGGTTGAACCGGTTTAGGTGTTATACTGGTGGTAGTAGTAGAAGGTTTCTGGTAGATGTAGGCCCCGTTATTTGGATTATATTGCTGATCACTAAAATGAAATAGAAAAAATAATGTTTGCTTATATCTTAGGAAATATTCCCGATTCTGTAAATGTTTCCTAGAAAATACAAAAAACTAAACTCTAATTTAAAAACATTTTAACTAAATGGTTATCTTTTAAATTTAAAAAAAATGGTGGTTTGTTTATTTAAAATATATTTTTCGTTTTTATTTTCGAAAGATTTTTTTTTAATTGACGATCTTTAGAAAATTATTGATTTATTTTATATTCAAAGAATGGATTTCAACAAATTTTTTTAGTATAAATATAATTACTGAAGTAGGTCGTCACATTTTAGATAATATTATTACAATATTTTAATGTTCGAAAATTTTAAATTTAAGTTCGAAAACCCTCAAATACGGTAAAAACAAATATTACTAGAAGTTTTGTAATTAAAAAAATATATAAAAATTCGTTTATTAATAAAAAAAAAATTTTTTTAGAATTTTTTGATTTTCGAACAAAAAAACTTGTAATAAAATAAAGAAAATCTTATGTTCCGTTTGGCATGTTTTTTAAATCGACCTTCCGATTTTTAAAAGTTTCTGTATATAAAAATTATGTACAGAGCCTTCAAATTAAAAATTCATAAACATTCATAAACATAACAAATATTTTACCTTCCTAATGGACTTTCATAATTGGGCCTTCCGTCAGCCACTGGTGGTGCGGGAGGTAGATATTCCTTGGAAAGCGGTATAAAATTTCTGCGATCCTTGACGCTTCGATTCTCAACAATTTCTGGTAACAAAAACTCAGTACTAGTAGAAACCGGCGCCATTGGTGCTGGTGTCACAACTTCAGAAGGCCCAATAGGATTAGGATAAGGTCCCGACGAACCAGCTACACTTACAGGGGGCCCATACAACGAAGATGTTCCTGGCTGAAAAGCTATAGGTATATGCAATTGTTGTGATGGCAAATGATGATGGTGTTGAAAATAATTAAACTCTGGTGGTTGGGCGAAAAAATGCGATACATCCTGTTGGGAATTTTGTAGGAAACCGAAAATTAATACAACTAAAATATTGTAATTTAATCTTGACATATTGATTGAAGACTTTAAACTGTTTGATTATTTTAAAAATTCGTTTGGTTTTTATAAACGAAATATTGGTTTTAGCAAAGAGTTTTCAAATTGAAAAAAAATAAAAAATTAATAGCAAAGCCGTGATTTTAAAAAATGTCGTAGGCATTAAAAGTGAGTAAAAAAAAATTACTTTTACTTTTTATAAATACTTTCGATTTTAGTTCGCCAAAGTTTTTTGAAAATCACGTTTTTTATGTTCTCTTGTTGTTACACTTTCCTTTATCTACATTTTCTTATTTAAAACTATATAAAATAAAACTTACAAAATTAAATTAATATTGAAACAAGTCAAGCCAATGTTAAAAGAGATTTTTAAAATTTTTGTTTTATATTGAAATTTCTATTTTTCTATTTCAATAAAATAAATCGATTTCAAAAATTTACATAAAAACGTTTAATTAATTAATATTTTTCCATATTTTGAAAGGAAATAAATGTGCTTAGATGTTCAAAAATTGTTTTTAATTAATTTTTCAAATTAAATGTCAAAATTTTCTATACATTTTCTTATTAATAAAATTTATTAGTTGCTTTTCGCAATAAATTAATTAACTTCGTTTTAAAACCACTTTTTTGTGCCAACAAATCTTGTTTGTCATATTAATCCTTAAGAATCGTATAACAAGTTTGATTTTTTTTTTGTAATAAAAAACTTACATTTATTTCCAAAAAATACATACAAATAATATTTATTTATTACTTCTTGTTCATTAATTTTATTTTTTGTTTATGTTTGAATAAAAACATATTTGTGCACATTATTTTATGACATTATTAAGCATTATGAATTTTAAAAATTCCTCTAACCATAACGGCGGTTAAGTTAATATCTAAGATTATTATGATTTTAACCATTTGTAGTGGGTTTTCGAATCGCCGACGATGGACAAGCGACTTAACAATGAGTTATATTAGCAATAAAACATGCAAAAATTATACGAATAGGCAGCAACAGGCATTTATTTCTATTAGGATCTATACACTGACAAAAATGTTTTGCAAAACAAGAAATTCTATCTACATTTTATTAGTTTAAGCAAAACTATAGAATAAATCAGACTAAAATTAGTCAATTTTAATGTAAGTATTTTTCATTTATTAGGCACTCAGAGTATGGCCCCTACTTGAGCAGTGCATTGTGTTGGTATAGGAAAAAATAGGTTATGGTTATTAGTGAAGAGGAACAAGTACATAGTTGTGGACATTTTATTTATACTTTTCTACATAATAAGTGACAAAAAAAGGCCTCTGCGGAAAGTTTATTTTACATACGACGCGAGCGGCCTAAGAAAGAACTTTCTCTCTTAACCCATTACCGCCCACTGTCCCCATATAAGGACACCTGTTCAACTAATAGAAACTCTTTAAAGAAACGTTGTGTCTTTTAATGTTAAAACAAAAATCTCTTCTTAAAGGTTTAAACAAATTGTAAAAAAGTCTATAAGGTGCTATAGCAAATGCAAATGTTAATTTTTAGCCCCTTTAGTTGCGCACTCTAATTCGGTTTACTTTGTTGATTTCAAATTTGCTACTTTTTGTGCTAATTGGTTTAAAATATCATTTCTTATCCGAAAAGTGTGTAAAAGAT
This sequence comes from Paykullia maculata, assembly GCA_003055125.1. Taxonomy (NCBI): domain Eukaryota; kingdom Metazoa; phylum Arthropoda; class Insecta; order Diptera; family Rhinophoridae; genus Paykullia; species Paykullia maculata. The sequence goes on along the minus strand of NDXZ01061876.1, from coordinate 3,962 downwards.
TTGAAAATCATTTAATTTTAGATTATCCCCAATTAGGGACAAAGGGCTTTACAAATAAAAAACAAAATTTTGTTTTTATATTTTAATGAATTCTTGTTATTTAGTCCATATTAAAACAAAGTTATTAGAAAAAAAATATTTTGCTATCAGTTTCTTTTTGGGCGTTAATGGGTTAAGTGTAAGCCGATCAACTGCCCAGCGTTTTAATAAAAACGAATATTTTGTGCAGAATTGCAGTTATAGAGAACAAGTTTCTTAGTTTCACATTTTATTTTATTCACATCGATAAAACATTGAAACGCATACTACAATGCGATAGTTTTCCAGTCAGTTATTAAATAGAGTTGCATAGCTAACTGTCACCGATTAGCACTTTTATCAAAACATCGGCCCATATAAAAGAGTTGTATTCCATTTTCGAGACATTTTGACAAATGGAAAATTTGTTTAGTCTAACCAGCCATAACACTGTAATTCCATGTCCAGAACAGTAATAGTTTCTGATTCCCTAATACCTATACCATACATTATTACAGAAAGAGCAACATGATTCATCACAAGGCTAAGCTTCAGTAGACAACCAAGATTTACGAGTAATATAGTTTGTTTGCAAGACGACATTCAGAGATTGTCACAAAATCCTGATTAAGCTTGACATTAGTGTTTTGCCTTGTTACTCCAAGCTAAAAAGGCTTGGCTTAAATTTAAATAAATACGAATGGGGTATATTGCTAGCATCTGCAAAACAATATGTATGTATATCGCTCATATCCTGCAAAATCTTCGCAACTCAAAAAACATAGGTTTAGGTAAAATGACACTAAATAAAATCTCTTCAAATCTTGTATTTAAAAAATATATATCGGGTATTCACAAGCAACTTATGATATCATATTGCCTTATGTCCTAAACATTTTAAATGGTTTAAGTTATTTGTTATTGTTTTTTCTGTTTGGCTAAGGATAGTTTACGACAGCACAATAAACATAGCAGTCAGAGTCATATTATTTTAGGACACTTTAAGTATGAAAAGTAACTTAAACCATTTTAAATTTTTAGGACATATGATATATGAGTGGCTTGTGAATCCCTCAATAGTAAATAAATATGTGTAAAGGAGATTAAAGAGCTTTTGCTTTAATTTTAAAGCTTTTTTGTTTTTTAAATATGAGTCTAAAAGCGGTTTTAAGTTTGGCACTGATTTAAAAAAAATTAAGCTCACAAAAAATTAAGTTCGAAATTTGAAAGTTGGAGGTTTGACATTAGTGAATGCAAGCGAAAAAGGCGAAAGAACCGAGCCTTGTGCTCCTGAATTGATTCGGAGACCGTAGCAACTCGTATAAGAGATTTTTAAGAAAATTCGAGAGAACTTTTTAACAACGTTAAGGCAACAGGTGGGTGCACCATGTCAGAATCTATCAAACGCCTTGAAAATATCCAAAACTATAGCTTTATTTTGGTCAAGTGAAATGGATAAATGGAATTGCACTGTTTTTTCGTTAGAAAGGTGAAAAGTTCTTCTGTGGAACGTCCTTTACTAAAGTTATACTGACAGTTACTTAGGAAGTTTTTGAGCTTCAAGATGATAATTTGACACACTCTCCAACACGTTGAAAGGTGCTGAGCAAATTGCTATAGGGCAATAATTTTCAGGGCTGCTAACCTCTTCCTTTTTAGACATCAGCATAACATAAGCAGCTTTCCAACACAATTATAAATGTTTATATTATTTAAGAGCATGCTACAGTTTCTTCTAGTTGCAATTGTCATCTTTATGTCGTAGTCCGTCATGATATGGCTCGTTGATACCATCTATTTTCATTGCAGGCACGTTGCAAATCTCATTTGAAATAAACATGAACGCAAAGTATGTGTTGAAAATTTCAAATAAAAGTCATTAAATATTTACATATAAATGCATTTCCTAAAGTAGCACCTGATAAGAAATGAACAGAATCTAAATTAGTTATCTTTATGCAATATATTCTGGAAGGCCACAAAAGTATTAATAAAGTTATTTCACACTATTCTACTCAGGGCCATTGTTACATCTTACCAATAGCTGAACTACGGATGTTATTGGACAGATAACTAGTTTTTAATTATTATGACTATACTTCAATCTAAAAGTTAACGATAAACTAAAGGGACGTTCTTTTTACCTTTGACTTTTAACGTAAGGTTTGTTAAATTAAGGTTGTCTGTACTAAAGGTGCCACTTGTTCTTTTTCAACTATTCAAGCCTCCACCTTTGTATCTAAATGTTGTAGTCTGTGGTAAACAAAAACCAGTATTTTTGTGGCCTTGTCATAATTAAAAAATTATAAAATTTATTTTAAATGGAAGTTGTAATAATGAAATGAAACTTTATTCCTCACGTTAGCTAAAGTTAAGTTATAATAATGGGCCTCAGTATTTTTGCGCTTGAAAAACTTAAACTTGAATGAAATTAAACAATAATAATATGTTTTATATATTAAAACAATAAATAAAGGACACTTTAAATTTGTTTTTTTTTATAATTATTCGATTTTGCTGTGGCAAAAACCAACGAATACTTAAAGACTTGCGGAAAAAAGTAAAAGGACTTGATTAAATATGGACATTTATAAAAAAGAATTTTTTGTATTTTTTAATCCTATTTTTTTGTCATATAGCAACACTTTTTCTATATATGTATGTACATACAAGCTGCTGTAAACTATTTATTTTCAAACTGTTTTCATTTGCTGCCGTATAAACCGTGTATTTAGCTCTTTTTAATATAAGAGATACTTTAATTAAAAACTAATTATATGTATATAAGAATGATAATTTTGATTGCAAATGATAAATGTATGTATATGTTATATTACATTATTTAGCGGGCAGGTGTGCTTATGAATTATGGCTGTTAAAAAATGTCAACTAAAATGTGCTGTCATTAGTACTTGTCATCAAATACGTACAAGATTAAAACAAAACATACATACAGCCATATAAAAATATTAGATACATTAAGTAGAAAAAAATTATTTGAAAATAATGATTTGTATGACAAGTTAACCATAAATGTTTGCTGGCTGACTTTCTGGCTGGTTGACTGACTGCCTGACTGGCTAGCAGGACGGCCTAATGTTCGATTTGATTTAATGCGGCATTTTTTATTATCATTATTATTGTCTATAGTTTATAAATTAAGATAAGAAATTTATACATTTTATCTTAATATGATTGTTTATGTAAGTATTTGTGCACACATCAATAAATTTATTAATAGTATTTCTTTATAGCATATTTGCCATTTAGGTAATTTAGCAACGGGTGGTAAAAAATCATTGTAATTATTTTAATGTCGTAAACATCTTTATCTATGTCATATCAATTCAATAAACATTTTTCCAAACATGTCATTTATTTGAAATATTCTACGTCTTCTGCTATGGGTTTGTCAATTTTTATTCTCACATAAGGAAATCATTAAAACAAATCGATAGATTTAAAGTTTTCCAGATATATATAGGGCTTACCTTGTACCAAGTTTGAAAACGTAGGACTTCTAGTTACCCAAATATATCATAAAATATTTTCTTATACAGAAGGTACCACATTCGCTGCTCTGACCGTTTCCATGGTTTGCATTAGGATGTATATGTAGGTGTCACGCCCTCTGGCTCTTTGGCCTAGAAAAGGAAACTGTTAAAAAAATTTCCCATAGAAAGTTTCAAGATAATAGGACTCAAAGTCTCCAGAATTAAGATTTTAAAAATAGAAACAATTATTTTTCCCTCCCGTTAACGAACTAATTTTCTTTTCTTTACAATGCGGATTTTCTTCTCCAAAAAAAAAAATCTTATATGTTGCTACCACATACGGATTTGTACAACATCTGAGGTCTTTTAAAAGTTGTTTTCAGCCAACACTCGGACAAATGAAATAATAAACAAGTAAGAGCGTTATATTCGGCTATACCGAATCTTATA
>NDXZ01061867.1:0-10345 GCA_003055125.1 Paykullia maculata | reverse complement strand
TTTCCCTAATAATTTTCATGCTTCATCTATTAGATTTAAATTAACATTCAATAACAGTAGTACCGATGAGAAAAAGAGTGCTGACGATGAAATCGTAGCTGGTCTTTTTTTAATTTTTATTTTGGCTCGAATAAATATTTATTGACAGAAAAACTTACAATGTAACATCTTTCAGTTTCAAATAAAAAAACCAAAATGTTAAATTAAATCCCGTGTCACATATACATTACATATTACATTTACATTACAATGACTAATGTAAACTAATATTACAAATTTGTTTTAATCAAAAAAAATTTTTTTTTTAATATTTACAAACTCAAAAAGTAAAAAAATACAATAATACTACAAATTGTATTAGATGATATTGTGTATGTAGAAAAAACATGACAGTTACAATGTGAATCTTTTTTAACGCAATAGAACTTTTAAAGTTTTCAAACTTTGGAATAATCAATAAAAAATCAACTTTCTAAAGTTTTTAGATGCTTCTGGAGTTTACGTTTTTGATATTTTACTGTAGAAAAAAAACTATCCAGTTGAAACAAGCACAAAGTGCAATTATTACAGAATCCTTATTATGTAAGCTTTGTTTTAGTCCATTCTTTTGTAAAAACCTTTTAATATGTACATATGTATGTATGTATGTGTCTAAGTTAATGTTGCATATGTAATAAATGTGTAATAGCAATATCACATGATTCTTATAATTGCTTCAATGCGCAATAATTTCAATTTTACTTTGCCAACAATAAAACATGTTCATTCATGGTGTGATCTTTTTCCAAATTCTAAAATTCTGACCTTCCCACCCACATACAATCACTTACCCAACAAAATGTCTCCTCCCGGTTTTAAGTGTGTAATTGGAAAATTTTCGATTACGGGGTTGGGTGTGAGCATATAGTTGGTTGTAAAGTAAAAACTCGTCGCAGTCATTACAAAAGTCTTTTATTCCCATAAATCAGCTGGTTGTGTTTTAATCCGTTTTAATTGCTATAACTATTCTGTACACAGACATGTTCTAATGCAGTTAAATTTTTTGTTTCTATTGTATTTTGCTTGGTCAACTTCTGCACATAATCGCCATTAAAAATTGTTTATTTTTTAAAATTACCAACAAAAGCACAAACAGTAACGAAAAAATATAAACGTTTTCTTAAATCTCATATCAAACTCAAAAGAATATACATACATACATATATGTATATGTATATGTACCCTGCAGGAAATGTCAATACTGAAACTTTACTGACTTACTATTAACACAGTCACCAGTTCTAGTGACTTATTATACCCCAGCCAATGCTTTTTACTATAGACATTTAACATGTGCGAGTTATTGAAAATCCACTACTGACATTGGTACTTCTTTTGGGACCATATGTAGACTTTAGAACCACTGATTCACCAGTAGATTTTAGTCTACACTTTTGGAACTTTTTACTTGCAAAATAAAAAGTATTGACGCTTTGTTGACCTGGAGACACTTGACCCCAGGCTTCCTGCAGGGTACATAATAACATCTGTTTAAACATTTTAGATAGTTATGCATAGAGAAGAATTTGGTTTGATCAAAATGTATAAAATTTATCCCAATCAAATATGTTAAAACTCATTACTATTAAATAATTATTTAATAGTAAAATCTTTAGTATGAAGAACTTCAGTTTGCTATTTTAAGTCTCAAAGACAAACTATTTTGTGAAAATAATCGAATGAAAGAACTATTTTTATTGATAATTCAAAATAATGATAAAAACAAGACGCAACTCTGTTTTACAAACAAACTTTCTAGGAAAATACTGTTTAGATTTGTTTAATATCTCCTAAATGAAAACAGTTCGAATACATATGAAAAAGTTTTCTCAATTTAGCACTTCACTGCTTGTGTACTTCACTGTTTTACACACAACCCCAACTCTCAAACCCTTGGTGACCACATAAATGTGGCAACAGTTTGTCATTTTAAATGGCCTTCGATACTGCTTTCATGCTTTTTGTGTTAAATGGCCAGCATTTAAACATATTTTATCTTTTATAGCTGCCAACGACAAACGACAATGGTCATTGTTCTTCAACACAGACGCACCAGCACAAAATTAAAAAAAAAATTGCACCAATCCATTGACTTTGATATTCACACTCTTTCTTCGCCTATAGTTTCAAATTGAAAATCCAAATTGAATGTACGTATCGTACATCGATAGAAAATAACACGCATTTAATTCAATATTTCTGAAATGCATTGAAAAAATTGGAAATACAGAAACAGGAATAAAACAAACTGATGCTATGACCAAAAGAATAAATGGCCATCGATGGCAATTAAAGACTAATGGGAGATATTTGTAGTTGTTAGAACCATGTTTTAATTGTTTTGGTCAATTTGTTTTTTTTTTAATTTTTTGTAGAATTAGTTAGCATGATTACCATACACAATAGAATAAAAGAAGAAGTTCATTAAAAACTAAAGCAAAATAGATTTTAAAAGAAGTAAACATGTACATATATTATTAAGAAACTATTATATTTAAATCCTGTAAATAAGTTTAATAGGATTGCAGTTATATAAATGTCAAACAGCTACAGTAGACGCTCGGAAATTAGAACTCGCGGATATTCGAATCATTCGGAAATTAGAATCAACGTTTTTAATACACTGCATGCTCTGAAATTAGAACCTTCAATTCTAATTTCCGAGCTTTTTTTATTTTTTATTTGTTTTCAACACTAAAAAATTGTGTTTTAAGCCAAGGTAAAGATATTGGAAAAAATCGACAAATGCGTTCTAGGAAAACGTTAAGTTATTGATTTTAATGTCATAATATATGCCATAATGCCAGTAGCAATATCAAATCAAAGAGAACAGCTATATTAAATGCAGTTTCTAACACCTATCAGGAATCAAATAAAAGATCTTTACACACTTGTGAATATCCAAAAAAGGATAGTCGGAAATCTACAATGACTGGAGCAATATGAAAGAAAAAGCTAAACAATTTTTTTTTTTTAACAAGAATATCCCAACAAAGATGATGATACATTTCAAGCAAGTAATAGATGGTTTTCCAACTTTAAAAAGCGACATGGCATTTGATTTTTAAGAATTGGTGGCGAGATTATTTCTAGTGATATTGATTCAGTCAATCTTTTTATTCACAAATTTCGTGCTAAGGCCGCAGAGATGGGTTTAATAGACTCACAAATTTATAATGTCGATGAAACCGGATTATTCTTTCGTTGTTTTCCTGGCGTATGTATGTATACGTATTTTGAAAATATTTTTTTCTTATAACTGTGATGAATTCAAATGAAATGGTATGTTTTGTGTCAGTTTTTTATTAAAAAAATTAAAAAATCTATGACGATGTGTTTTTTGGGTATTTTTAAATCAAAGATGCACTTTTATGTTGCTTTTTATTTAAAAAAAACCTTTGGAAATTAGAAATTTTCGAAAATTAGAACAACCACAGGAACTAAGTGGTTCTTATTTACCACTGTCTACTGTACTACCAAAAATATTCTTTACGCAAATGAAACTGTTAAAATATTGTTATCGAAATAAAAATTTACCGCAAACAAAATTTCACGTCAACACAAACTTTAAAAATTCTCAAAAAATCAAACACGTACTAACAAAACTGTGAAATTTTTTTTTATTTTTAATTGATATCAGGGGCCTAATTCTGTCATTCGATAGCGATCGAGTTTTAACAATTCTAATTGGAATCCAATTGGAATTCCTATACCTAAAGCACAGAAAACTCGCACGTTCGAGTAAAACTCGATCGCTATCGAATGCCAGAATTAGCCCCCAGATAACAGCACTTAAGCTTCTTAAACACCCATAATTATATAACATTTTAAAGTCAAATTTGTGATCAATTTGAGTACAAAGAAACGCCTATCTTTTTTTTAACAATTATTTATGCAAAATAATGATTGCAATCATCATCAGCTTCATAAAAAAATCATTCGACTTCATTATCTTTTATTAAAAATAAAATAGACGACTATGTACTAACTATGTGTTAACCTTTGATAATCAATATGACATTTTAATTATGTTTTTTTTTTAACACATAACAATTTGGGAACATTTTTTATTTCTCCAAAATAATAACATGTGAGTTAAATATATGATATTTACATCCAATACTAAAATACCGATCAAAGAGTATTAATGATGAAACCGTAGCTGGTTTCGAAAATGCATTCCACCCGGCTAGTGTCGGGAAACTTACTTTTTCACAATGTTCTTTTAATTATCGCATAAAAATAATTAATTTCTTAATTAATATACAAAAATTTATGAACTATAGCCATCTATAAAAAAATAGAAAATTACGTATAACAATTTTTGTTTAAAAAGTAACTCAATTTTAAACTTAATTGCGGACTTTAAAGTACTTCGAACAAGCAAACCAGAATTTTCAGAAATTGATTCTAGCAGCATTAAACATCAACAAACCTATTTTAACTTCAAGAGAAGTTTCACTGTTGCACAATATTAAACATGCTTGGTAGTTAATATCATTTAAACATTTTTTCTAAAGTTACCTATAAAATTTTGACAAATGTTAAAGTTTTAATTGCAAAAGTTGCTCTAAAACAAAATGTTTAAAAAATTAACTTTTTTCCTGTTTATTGATGATGACTTTTTCAAATCATTAATAATGAAAATGGACGAAAATATTATAGCAGGTCATCAAAATTAAAAAAAAAATAGCAAGGACGGAATGTGTAGGTAAATGTAAATGTACAAAAAAGTTGCGGTTGGTCTGCGCTGCTGTTTTAATTTGTGGTTAAATTATTGAACAAAAAACTTTGCAAAGATCTCAAAAACAACCCCTAATAGAACTGGTTAGCAGATTATTATTAATACAATAAAGCAAAATAAAAAATATTATTGAAAGCTTATAACGATTTATGCAATATATGTATGTATGTATATAGAATATATGTACATATGTATATGTACATTATAAGTTGATGTGGCAGAATCGTCAGTCTTTGACATTAACATGCCACCACCACAAACATCATCGTCATTGTTAGGCGTCATCCTGCCAAGGCAAAAAAATTAGCACTCAGACGATTAAAATGTAATTATGGTTGAAATTTTTTTTAACTTTTATTTTGTTACTGACTGTAACAAGTGTCTAAAATAAGTTTTCTTTTTTACAACAAAAACATTTTAAATTTATACAGACCTGAGTTAGAGTTAAATTGTTAATAATGATTATTTAAAATATATAAAATAAAAAAAAGGTCGAAATAATATAATAAATTAAAATAGAAATTTACATTTTTCGTAGCGGAATTTTTATTTAACGTATATGAAAAAAATTGTTCTTGTTAAACATTTAATTTTACATAATTAAAATCTTGCAATAACCGCTTGCGTATATACATGTAAAAATTTTGCATATTAATTTCAATAAAATAAAGGGATATGTCCCAACTTCGTCAAATTATCTTTAAGTACAAGGTTCACAAGGTCGGCCAAAATTCGAAAAAAACTTGACTAAAAAGTTTTTAAAGACGTCACACATAGCAGAACAAACGCTTTATAACATGCTAACCGAATGTTCCATAAAGTACAGGATAAAACAACATCCACCAAAAACTACGTTCCAATTAACTTCTGCTTACCCTTAAATTCTATGTTAAAAATTCGATAATAAAAAATTACACTTGTTACGCCACTTATTGAACTATGTACATGATGCGTATGCGTTTGTAGTATAAAAATAAAACGGCAAATTGAATAATAACGATGAAATCCATAAGGGAGCACTAATAACGATTCATATGTGTAATGCAACATTGTATGGGGTTGTTTTTATGTGCGTGGTTACAAAATGACAAATTTATTTCCGTTGCACTTTTTTTAAATTTGCAAATAATTGTTAATCAAAGTATTGACAATTGGCGTGTGAAAATTTTATGAAAAACAAAAAATTATAATAAAATTTTATGAGTAGAAAATATAAAAATTTCAACATATTGTTTGGTTCTTGACGTCTTGATATTTATTTGTACTCTTACATGGGTGCAATGTGGGAAAGCTTGGAAAATAAAATGAAATGAAAAATAAAATAATATTTGTAAAAACAAATTTAAATAATCTCTATCAACTTAATAAAGATTTACCATTTTTAAAAGGTTTAATACACAGACAAACCAGATTTTGTACATATGTATGTATATTAAGTCCAACTCAATTTATTAAAATAAACAGTTCAAATTCACTTCTTTCTTTTAATTAATATTTTTTATCCTATTTAACATAAAAAAAATGTAATATATCGCACACCCAGTTCAAAAGTGACACAACTCAAAATTTTAATTTTTCGAGTTTATATGCTTAAAGTATGCCCTATACACTTGTTTATCTATAAGAAAAATATCAGTGTATTTTTTTGTTATTAACTGTTGCCAAAAAACAGATATGTCTTTCTTTATGTTTCAATTGGTATAAAGTTGCATAAAAGTGACTAATTTTTAGTTGTGTCTGAATATATATATAATGGTAATAGATCCCTACGCTAAGTGCTAAATAGTTTTAATTCGAATTCAATGGTCCAAAGTTTTTGTTTTTAACTATTTTTATTTACGTTAAAAACAGTTTATCCGATTTCTGAAAAAATAAAAATTTTGAGTTGTGTCACTTTTGAACTGGGTGTGCGATATTTGCTATAAATTTTGTCTCAGTTTTTTTAACTGTGTACTTATACCAAACCGATTCCTTTAAAACTTTGCTCAAACATTGAGCTTTCTTGACAGTACAACATTATGATACTTTTAATTAGATCGGAGAAATTGGGCGATGCATTTTCCATACAAAGTAAATATTGGATGTTGCTTCATTGCATTTAAGAATGTCATTATCATTGTCAGTCAGTCTTACTTGACAGGCACTAGATCCTTCAGTTTCTATCTCCAAATTACTGAAAAGTTTCCTGAAACATTAGTATATGTGTATCTATTAGTGGCAATTGTTTTAGTTAAATTACTAATTACCTTTTACAGATTCAAGAAAAGCTTTACCAGCTTTAAGAAAAGCTTCTTGTTGGGCTTAATCAACTTTACTTTTTTATCTGATTTGCTTTATACTAATCAAACACAGATTACAACCGAACGATATACTGCCATTTTTATTTATTTGAGTTTTAAGTTAGTAAAGACACTTCACTTTAGAAAAAAAAAACTATAAAAATTTAGGAGAAATCTAAAAAATGGTTAACCAGCTTTAGAGCTTCAAATCCTCTATATACTTTATTTATTAATGCTATTAAAATTAAATATTCAAATAACTTTATTGCTCATAAATTAAGTGCATACGTTTATGACTTACATCACACACATTTCACATATGACTAGTTCCATTCAATCAATTTGAAACGGTCTTTCATTCAAGATATTTCTTATGCATGAATTTCAACATATAATTATTTAATACTCTTTTACATTTGTTTCCAACCAAACAGCATTAAATAAATCTTTGAAATAAAAACATTAAGGAACATTAAAAAATCTCGTAAATACCATAATTTACCAAATTGTTAAGAGTGTGAAACGTTTTAGAGAGCCCCTTTAAAATATGAGCCTGTTATGGATTCCGGTGGATTTATGTATGTGTGTGTGTGTGTGTGCGAGCGTGTTTACTACTTTTAAACTGATTATTTATTTTGAAATTTAATAGCTCTTCAACACTTTCTAATCAGCGGGTGTTATATTAAATAAACTATTGTACAAAATATTCGTCCTTAAAACCATTTAAATATAAGACAAAAAAGTATTTTCTTTTTTTTATTAATATAAAAACAAAAAAATAGAATAAAATTCAAACAAAGATCGCTCGCACAGGCACATTTGTTTTTGGTGGACAAAACAGCAAAACCACCACTTCACTTTGATTGCCTTCATCAATGTCAAAAATTTGTTTTTAAGTGTTATTTTTTAACACTTTTTTCTTCATGTCATCGTTTTGAATAGAAATGAAAAACACAAATGAAACATACATAAATATTATTATTTGTCCGTTTGTATGACGAGTATTGTTTAAAAATATTGTACATTCATAAAAAGTGCTATTAAAATCAATTTTATTATTAGGATTAATGGTATGGTGTTTTTGGTTTTATTCGTTTTCTTTTAGTAATTCATTTATTCTGAATCAAAAAATACTTTTTTAAGCTTGAAAGAGCTCACACGCTATTGGTTTAGTTTTCATTTTTTTCCTTTTTTGTTTTTTTGTTTTGTTTATTAATTTAGTTTTATTGTTAATATTTTTATTTATTGGATTAAGACATGTTTAAGTACTACTAAAATTTCATCTTTCAAATATACATACACACATACATCGATGCATATGTACATATGTACATAAAAGTTTTAATGAAATGATAAAAATTTATATGTTGCTGCGTTTATGTCAGTAAATAGTCAAAGTTTGTTTTCAAAATCGTAAAATATAATTTAAAATGTTTATCATTTTTACGATAATTAAATATTTTTATAAAATATTAAATTAAAATTTTAAATTCAAAATCTCTTCAGTTTCTCTGAAAAGCATGACATTTATAACAGTTATTTACAGAAGTCTAGTTTAAACAAAAGATTTTACCTTTTTCCTGCACTTTTTTACAAAATCGTAATGATCTTTGAACCTAGTAAAATTTGGTAACAAATTAAAGATCTGTGACAATGAAAAACATACTGTTATGCTCAAAAATCATACGGTTATGCTCAAAAATTAATTTATGTATACACACATTCATAGATACATATGTATGGTTTTGTTTAAAATATGATACAAATAAATAGGTATATATACTTATATTCCTTTTACTCCTGTTGGGAGCATAGGGCCGTAAGTAAAAACCTCGAAATTATTTTAATTTCTATTTTTGAAAATAAAAATCAAAAAATTATTGTTATTCTGCAAGCAAAAAAATAAAAATTAAAAACAAGTAAGAGCGCTATATTCGACTGTGCCAAATTTTATATACCCTCCACCAATCGGCTTCAAGCAAAAAAAAAATAGAAATTAAAAGTAACCGTTATCTTTTGCCAAAACAATAAATCTCAAAGAGAAATTGTTATTTTAACCAAATTCTTGTTATTCTTCGACTCTGACTATTTGCGACTTCCAGAAGCAAAGAGACTGCTTCTGCTTTAACTTCTAATACTAACAAGAAGCAAAGCAAAATAAAAACTTAATAATCGGTGACTACCGTTAGTTTAGCACAAATTTTTATAAATCGTTTTGTGACTTTCCTTCGAAAGTCAAAACCGTTATTTTCAAAAGCATAAGCAGTGGTTCATTTTTAAAAGTTTAAAGCAGTAAAAAGCGAAATTTTTTTTACTTCTCTATTTTCGAGTAAGTGTTTTAATCACTGATTAAAAATATATTTTTATAATTGTTTATTAGATTCGTTCAAAAAAACTCAATGTTCTGACTGGTTTCAATTTAAAGGTAAACTGATCAAAAATAAACTTTCGATTTTTTCATGATATTATTATTTACGTTACAGAAATAATCGAAAAACAAAGTCATCTGATTGCCGACCAAAAAAATTTAAAAGATCAACTTTCAAAATTGCATGGTAAAATCTAATTTCTATCAATAGCAAAATGATTTTTTGTTAGTACATCATTAACCTATTTTGTATTTACATACATATGTATATTTTTTCAGCAACAACCGAACATCAGAGCAAAGTGCAAAGGAGTTACGAAAATTTTGTTAATTATTACTAACAATTTATACTTTTTTTTTAAAAAATATGTTATTGACCGTAAGCTCAAAAAATAGCAATAAAAATTATGGATGATTGTATAATTTAAGATAATATTAAATAAATGGAAAAACAATAAGCTTTAATGTAAACTTTTTATTTGCCATTATTGAGTACTCCATGGAGTAGTTACATGGAGTAGTTTTACAACTGACATTATGGAGTAATCCGGTGTAATGATAAACTGGGTTATATGGTCTAGTCCTAGGACATCATAATGTTAAACGGACCACCTTTTACCATATATTTGGAGTAGTTTTGGAGTACTTCTACTCCTTTGTGGACTACTCTTTACATGCATGTATGGATTAGTCTCGTTATCTACAGGGTACATATGTATGTATTCAAAAAATTCATCACATTCGGAACCTTGTCGTCTGAAATATCGGGAAAAATAAGGGCATATCGTACGTGACACAAAACGGAAGTCAATTTTAGATGCATGTAAAAATATGCGAAAATCTGCGAATTATGGAGGTTTTTCTTTTTTTTTAAGTTCTTACACTAAGTGAAATATTTTTCCTTTATAATCCGTA
>NDXZ01061848.1:0-13637 GCA_003055125.1 Paykullia maculata | reverse complement strand
TTTTTTTTTTTGTAAAAAAATTCTCCTTTCGCTTATTAACAATTCAAATTTCGAGCACCTTTGAAACCATTAAAAATCACTCTAATATCACGATCTTAACGTGTTTTTAATACTCATTTTCATTCGTTGGTATCATGTTTGTTCATTTATTTGGTTGCACGTTTCTGTTTTCTTATCAATTTTTAAATTCATAGCTGATAGCCTGTTAAATATATCATGGCTCAGACTGTTGGTCTATACAAACATATGTACATACTTATGTATTGGTTTGTTGAGTGTTTAAGTACCCAAGTACCAAATGTTTATTTGTATTAATTTTTTTATAGCGAAAATATGTGTTCATCTGCGTACTTTTTGAAAATTTTACAAACAATTTTATTGTTTTCCGCGAACGTTAAAACGTTTTTGCATTTATGATGCTAATGGCGATATAGTTGTTATTCTTTTTTTTTTTTTGTTTTTAAATAGATTTTATTATTATCATTTCAAGTTTATCATAAAATTAAAAAAAATATATATATTTATTTATATTAACGACTTTTTGCGAAATTAAAAAAAAATCGTTCTTCTTCTCATTTCTATTAATAAATTTAATTGTTATAAAAAATAAAAAAAAATACTGAAAAAAAATTTGAAAGCCGATAAGCAGATTTTGTAGTACAACTTTATGTTGTTCATAAAAAAAAGATTATTAATAAATTTTATGTTTCGTAATTAATTCTATTAAATTCATTGCAAAATTTTTTTCATTTTTTTAAAAAAGTTTATGCTTTACTCGCAATTATTTATTCAACTGAATTTGAAAGCTTACAAGCTTAATGTGGAGAATTTTATGTAATAGTTTTAAGTTTGTAAATATTGAGTTATGACACTGTTGTCGTAAATAAGTCATATTTTCCTAACCCATATACATAAATCTAAGATGATCTAGCTACGTCAGTCTATTTATTAAAAACACGACTGAATTGGTTTTACTGAAATACAATATTGATAGTGGGTATCAATGATGCCAATTAAACATGTTTTTGCTAGATAATATTTTTTCCATATTTTTTTTGTAAATGCTTTAAGATTGTCTTTATTTTAAAGATATCTAGCATATTTTTCTTTTTATTTTTGGCAACACTGTGGCGATTTTTGCACGTAAATTTTGGCGCAGCCATATAAAAGTCTTACTTTTTTATTTGATTTTTATTAAGTGTTTATGTTCATATATTTCGATTTGCTTGGAAATAAGAATTTTCTTTTTGTTATTTCAATGTTTAAAAATATGTAGTGTTTTTATTATCCCAAATTAAATAAAAATATTTTGAAAACTGATAACAATAAATTTATAAACATTCTGTTGTTGATTTTAAACATTTTGTTGATATTTTCCAAATATTTTTTTTTTTTTGGTTTCAAACATGATAAGGTTAATGGAATTAAAACAAAAAAATATTTGTATTACATTTTCTTTAATTCTTTACAAATAAAGTTTAACACAAAGTTTCATGCCGATGGTCAGATAAAAATTTATTTGAAACATCTGATTTCCATCATATTTTTTATACCCTTTACCATAAGCGACAGAAATTTCTAATTTCATCTGTAGTATATACAAAAGTAATAGATTATTTACTTTCTTAAATTTATTAACTACATATGTAAATTTAGAAGTATGTTTAAATCAAGTTTCTGAAGACTTCACATATTCATATTTAGGATATATTCAAGAGAAAATTGCGATTAAAAATCAACCAAATCGGCTCATAAACGACTGAGATAGAAAACATTTTCAAACAAATCGATTTAAAATTATTTATCAGCTGCCATATAAAAAACTTGCCTTCGTTGCATTTAAACATTCTTAGAAACATTTTTGGACAAATTTATTTTAATAAAAAATTCAGATTTTTAGTCCAAAAAAACTTGTAGCGCATCGTTGTCAATCATATTTTCAAGAATTTTTGAATAAACGCATCAACAATTTTATCTAAATTGTTTTAACTGATGATTTTTTATCGAAATACAGATCAATAATTATTTATTAATAATCAAAAAAAAGTACTAAAATTAATTTAATAAAAATGTGTAATTTACGGAAAAATTTTTTATTTTTTATTTTTTCTTTATTCTTTTAATTAAAACAAATCCTTTTTGCACTTGTTTTTTAATGAACTTCAACTAACCAAATTCTTACTCACACTTCTCACTTTTTCTGGGGGCCTTTTCAATGTGCCTATTAAGAGGTACAAACAACTTTTTTATTTATTTATTTTTTATTATACATATTTGTTGTCGATTTATCTTATCATCAATTTTATTCAAAGTCATATCACTGATTATTTTAGTTTTTTTTCCTATTTTGTTTGCAACTAAATATAAATTGTTTTTAAAAAAATATTGTTATTTTTCATTAGTGTAAAGTCTATTTTAGGCTCTAGAATTCATTTACATTTAGATCATTAAATTAAATATTAATTTCGAGCTACAAGTATTTTTGAGATGATATCGTTATTGCGGTTATCTTTCAAACATAGACTTTGTTTTCTTAAAACATATTTTTATCTATAATTATTTATATTTATTTATTTAATGACTCAAATTGAGAAGGAAATTCTTTTCGTATTCGTTTTATCGCTTAAATGCTTTAAATATTATATGAAAGAGGTATAAGAGACATTTAAGCGATTAAACGAATACCCCTAATAATAATTTTTATTTCATTGTTTTGCTTTCTTTTATGCACTTTTTGTTTTCTATCAGTTTTCTAATTTATTTTTTCTTGGAAAAATATATGTCGAAACTTTTTATTCGTTGTTTATTAAAACAAATGTTTGTATTGTTTAAAAATGTTCTAATGTTTTTATTTGATTCTTAAAAGCCCTAAATTGCTTTCAGATAGTATCTTAATATGTCTAGTTAGAAAAACGTGACTGTATTTAGTTTCAACATTTTTTTTTTTAATCAGATGGGAATAACATTTCAAAGAAAATAATATATATTAAATTACAAGTTTAAAAATAATTATTTTTTGTATATATTTGCATATAAATTAAAAAAATTCTTTTTAATTGCAATAAAACAGATGGAAGCAGGGGCGGATCTGGCTAAAAATTTCGTCGGTGGGATATTTTTATGAAACTAACGTAAAGGGGTATGGGTTAAAAAAAAGTAGACATTTTTCCTATTTTTTACTAAAAGTCTTTTTTAATAGTGTTTTCACATTGAAAGTTAAAACCCGGTTTTAGCATTAAAACCATAAACGCAAAATCAGCGCGTTCACACAACAAGTTTATTTAAATAAGGTTCTAACTTACAGGTTGTCCAATAAATTTATTGACAATATAGAAAAAATCTCGTAGAAATAAGTGTATTTACTGCAGTACTTTTTTTTTATATATCTGTTAAATTATTTATTTGACCAACTGTATAACAGCTGTTTTTGTTTGTATGAAAAACTAAGAAATTTTGAAAATGCGCTGCCAAATAGAAATTATTTTGTTTTCTGTACATAAATAATGGAATCACAAAATGTTTTTTCCCTATGTTCCGTCCACAAGCGTCTTTTTCTTTTGCAATTTTTTGGAACTGTTGCTGCTGCATCCATTGTTTAAAAAATTTTAATTTTTTACCAATTTATTCGCCTTTCTGCTTAAATTATTTACTTTTTTATTTCTTAGAATACCAAAACTAAATTTGTAACACCAAAAATAAGGTTGTATTTTATAAAATCAACTTAAAACCAAAACAAGAAAGGTGGTTTTAACGAAATTATTTTGTATGGTAAAACCAGGTTTTAATATTGGTTTTAACGTTAAAACCAAATTTTGAGGTAAAACCCTCAGTGTGAAAACACTATACCGGAAAAGCCTATGGGTTAAAAAAAAGTACAAATTTTTCCTATTTTTTACTAAAAGTCTTTATTTGAATTCTCTTGAATATTTTTAAATATAATATGTTTTATATACTATATTTTTCTAGTTTTTTGACCTTTTTGATGTTCTTTTCACAAATTATTTAATCAAGCTTAAGGTCTGTTTTTAATATAAAATTATCGTTTTTATTTATATTATATATATATATATATTCAATATTTCGCCACTTCGTTGTGTGGCATCTTCAGGAATTAATAGTTTATAATTGGTTTTATATAAGATATTACAAATTGAAAAAATTATAGTTTTTTATATTATAGTTGATAATTTGTAAAATCTTATATTAAAACCAATTATAAACTATATATTCCTGAAGATGCCACACAACGGAGTGGCGAAATATTGAATATATAAATATAATATATATAAAAACGATAATTTTATATTAAAAACAGACCTTAAGCTTGATTAAATAATTTGTGAAAAAAAATTTTTTTTTTATATACGTATGTTAATCCTAATATTGTTTAAAATTGAAGTACATTGAAAACCCGCTCAAAACTAAAAGCATAATTACTTTGTATATCAGAGGAAAAAAATTTTGTCTACTTTTCAAAAATGTAAAATAAAAATGTTAGGTTATTTAACGAAACCATGTTTAAAATCAACATTCGATTAGAAAAATAATTGATTCAAAATTTAGTGTTTGTTTAAAGCATACAAATTTATACAATTAATAAACGACTTCATAATAATAAAAAAAACTAGATTTTACACACAAATTTTTAGCATATTTTAGAATTTTTATAAATTTTTGATTTCAAAAAAAAAATGTGTATTTTATAGATTAAAAAAAAATAATTTAAAAATTCCCTAAAACCTAAAAACTTCAACAACTCATTAACGCTTTATTTAATTATTAAACACATACATACATATATGTATGTACATACATATATTAACTGAAAACAAATTTAATGTAAAAACAAAATGTATTAAAAAATATTTACATTTTTGCATGACAACTGCAATGATGAATGTTTATAAAAAAAAATTAATTACTTCAACGATTTAATAAAACCACATATGTATTTGAAAAAAAAAATATGCAACCAAGCGGGTCTACAATTACTTTTACAAGCGAAAACAGAAATAAAGAGAACACACAAAAACTGCATACAAAATGAAAAAAACAAAAATGCAGTTCTTACCTAAATATAGAGGCAACAGAACCACAACAATTACTGCAATAAGAACAAATGCCGGTTTTACAAAAAAAAAAATAATAATAATAATACTTTTATTCATAGCAATTAAAAAACAAAAAAATTAAGTTTTTGTAGTTGTGTTTGTAAAAATTAAAACAAAATTATTCATACAAAAAAGATAACAGCGATATTTCTCTTTTCTTTTTGTAATTAAAAATGTTCATACTAATTTTAAGAGAAAGAGAGTATTGCAACCATTTTGCCTGAAGTCTCTTGAATGCAAATGTAAAAAATGCATTTTCAATTAAAAGAATTGCATTACAAATTGAGTGCATTTGTTAGGGGGAAAGAGAAAAGTTTATAAACGTAAGCTTTTTATACTCTTTGTTTTGCGCTTTTTTATTTAAAAATTCATAAAGTTTTATCTCGTTACTTGCCCTACAATAAAAATTTGCAATTATTTTTGTTGTTTTATTGTCAACATTCTCGTTATGGTTGTAAAAGAAAAAAACGTTATAGTGTGGGTTGCTAGTAATTTGTAAAAGTAAAAGAAAAAAAAAGTTATTTATTAAAATCACGTGCTTTGCTTGCTGCTTTAGTTTGCCAGGGGGAGCAAGCAAATATAGAAAAGCAGTATATAATTTTTAATTGAAAAATTTAAAAAAAAAAATAATATAAAAAAGTGGATTAAAAAAGTCTATAATTTGTGCGCGTTATTTTTTCGTGAAATTATAGTAACTTGGAGAAAGAGTATGAAGTTTATACTCTGCAACAATACGAAGAATCGGAAAAACTTAAAATTGATGAAAATGCCAATAAAAATAATAATGAAAAAATTCTAAATGAACCGGAACCTTATGAGGAAATAAATAAAGAACAATCTAAAGAGGAAAAATTATTTGCTATAAAAAATTTAGAAAATATTAAAGAAACAACAGCTGTTCAAGAAAAAATTGAAATTTTAACACCACCTAAAAATTACCCAACCAATGAAGAAATTGACATTAATAAAAATAAACAAATAAATAATAATAAGAATCAAATAACTGAAGATATAATAAATATAAAACCCATAATAAAACAAGAACAAATCCCACCATCGGAACCACTCGATAATAATAATAAAAATAAAACAAATCAAACTAGCCCCTTAACAGCCACCACCAATACTAGCATTGCTACTTCTAGTTTTCCAGTAGCAGCTACTGCAACAACACCAATTTTAATAAGTTCTTTGCCCCCACCACTCCACTGTCCCACCACTACAGTTACCCATACCATATTTAATAAATCGAAAACTAATCCAAAATTCTCTTCGCCTGCTGATGACAAACGTCCCAAAACTATTACTTCTTCCTTGATTTTAACCAATTTACCCACTACCACTTCGACTCAATCGATTTTGCACCAACAACAACAGCCAGTTTTGAATGTTGCTACGCGTGCACCTCAGTCAGTAACAGCATCGGTATTTTCCCCCTTACCAATACCGCTGCCAAAATTACCCTCGACTACGGCGACAGCTGCAATTTTTGCTCAACAGCCACAGCAGCAACAATTATCTGAAGGTGGACAAGCCACAAGCGACACGAATCATCAGCAAGATATGAATAAAGGATATTTAACATTTGCCGAGGATGCCACAGAATTAACAAGTAAGTTTGAAAATTTTCTTTCATAAATATTTATTTATTAATTTTTTTTTAATTTTGGTGTTAAAACTTGTATTTGAATCTAGAGGTATTTAAGGGCTTCAGAAAGTTTTTTAAATCTTTTTTTAAATTTTTACATAGAAAATAGAAAGAGAGTTCTTACCAATGTTGTATTGTAACTAACATTGTTTTGTTAAAATCTTTGATAAAAACATAGCTTCTTTGGTTTACGGGATCATGCATGATTACAAACTTAACAAACAACACTCATAATATGTTAAAATATTTAGTATGCAAGATAAGGCATTAAATTCAAACTGTCATACAGTCGTGTCGTGGCAACTGAATTTACTAATCGAATAATAAAGTTCTTGTTATCGAATTTTTCTATTGCCAGAATCGTTATAATTTAGTGTTGACTACAGCTACAGCCATTAATTCATACTGTCACAACATTTTTCTTTTTATACCCTTTATACATGTGGTACATGTGGTTTGTCATTCCGTTTGTAATTTCTACAATATTCATTTGCGACCCTATAAGGTATATATATTCCGGATCCTTATAGATAGGGAAGTAGATTTAGCCATGTCCGTCCGTCCGTGTGTATGTTGAAATCAAGTTTTCGTAGCTCACATAGATCACCCAGCGTTGTATTTAGTAACAAACTTTTGGAAACACTTTCGAGAAAATCGATATTGAAAACTGGAAAGATCCATCAATAAACGGCTGAGATATAAGCAAAAAAAGACGACTGCCTCGTTTTTTCCCCACAAAAAAAATATTGGTTTGCAGCTTTGAAATAAACTGCAAATGTATTTGAAAAAAATTATTCCATTTGACCACACATGGTGAAGGGTATATAAGATTTGGCCCAGGCAAATATAGCGCCTTACTTGTTGTTTTTATTATGATATAAAGTTTACAAAAATATAGCTCTATAGCAATTTAGGAGTTTTGTTTTCAGAACTAAAACTGTTTTGATTTTGGATCTTTACAGTTTTTTTTTTTAGAAAAATTTATAGGAAAATATGTATAAATATTTGACTTAAAAGCTTTATATGTTATGAATAAATATATAATAAATTTCGAGATAACAAAAAAATATAAAAAGTATGTTGTTTACAATTTTATTTTAAAGCGTAATGCATAGTATAACATGTCAATATAACAGTTTTTTATGTAATATATTGAATTTTTATATAAAGTTAGTTACTTTTTATTTAAAATATATTAATACATACATACATATAAAGATGATATTTACTATTATAAAAGTTTTATTACAAAATTTACAGTTTGACCTTAGATAGAGAATGTTTTTTGTTTATAACAGTTTTGAGAAATAGTGTTATGACTTATTTTATTAGTTTAGCTGTTTGTTTAAAACAGTTTTAATTTCCATCTAACCTAGCTTAAGTTTTTATAAAGTTTTTTACATTTTCATTTAAATAGGTTGTCCAAATTGCACATTTTATTGTTATAAAACTTATTGTTATACAATTTTCTTTCAACATACGATTATATCTGAATTAAGAAATCAATAAGTGTAACATTGTAAACAATATACTTTAACTTCTTTTTTTAATTTCATGTGTTCGTTTTTCAACAAACAGATTTGCTTGCGAGCTGCTTACTTTTGTTGGTATAACAGTTTTTATTATTGTAAATAAAGGTGAAAAAGTAAATATTTTTAATTTAATTTTAAAAAGTAAATCAAATTTAACGTTACATAAAAATGAAAACAGAAAACACATGTATAACAGTTTTAAAGTATTAAAAGGTTAATTAAGCAGTATTTAAGTTTTGATACACAAAATGAGTTTCTAGTTCAGCGAATTTTTCTGCATATTTCATTTCACATCAGTAATTATAACAATTTGTTTTTTATAGAAACAATAAAACTATTTTACGGTTGATTTAAGACTTCGATTAAATATTATATTTCTATAAAAAGAAATATATGAAGCGTAAAATTTATTTTACATATATGCAACTAATTATTATCTCATTAGTAACATTATTATTATGATTAGTTTTATTTATTTGATTAAAATTTTGTTCTTTTTTTCTAGATGTATAATCTAATCTAAAAGCAAATTAAGCATTTTAAAAATAAAATCTTAGTCTTAATTTCTTTGCAGCCAATGTTTTTTATTAAATACTGATAATTTTTTTTTTTTTTTTTAAATAACATTTTGAACCCAGCAGTGGTAGAAACAAATGCATAGAAACAGATTTCGTTTAATACATTTGTATATATATACATATGTGCATTCATACTAATGAGAGCGTCAAACAGTGAGTGCCAGTAAAAAGTTACAATATGTTATAAATTTTAGAAATATTTGATTCTAATTTTACAATTATTTTAGACTCACAACTGCCGGTTGTATTGCTGATATAATATACTTTAAAATAATTAAGCTGTAAATAGTTTGTTCGTATTATATTAACTGCATCTCTTTCTTATCACACGTCAAAACAACAAAAAAAAAACACTCAAAATAACCATTCACAATAATGATAAAGCGGTATTTCTCAATTTATCAATAACGATATCACTTTACATCGTGTTTTTAAATTGAACAAAAACACTTAATAAATTTTGCTTAAAATTTAAAAGTTAGCGCGCTGTTTTCTTTTGTCGCTCACTGTAATGACAACATATGATTTTTTTAAGTGCATTAGCCCGCTAAAAGTGCATTACGATCAAGGCCATTTCTCTCTATACGTAAAACGAAAACTAAATACTGTTTGTTTTTTCGTTGTATTTGTTTTATATTGTTTTTATTTATTTACAATAAATTGACGTGAATTAGTTTTTTTTTTATTGTTTATTGCACAAATATTTAGCGATGACCATCTGTAGAGTTTTTAGTTGATGCATTTAGGTTTATTTGGTTTATACTAGAATAATTTCTTATAAGAAAAAACTTAGTATTAAGTAATTAGAACAAACATGAAAAACTCTTAACTGTCACAGAAATGTAAACAACTTTCGACAAGTTTTTTCCCATGATTTATTTTAGTTGAAAAATTGCTTAAATCTTTCTATTATTACTTTTTAGTAATTAAATATTTAAAAAAACAATTAATACTTTTTTGAAGATAATTAGATTCTCAGGGTTAGCACTTTTTTTAAATTTTATAAAAATTTTCAATAATTGTTTTGTTTTTAAAAGTGTTGGATGATTAATAATCAAGCAGTAGTTCAGCACAACAATATTTAGAACACAAAATTTTAAAGATATACCATAAATATCTAACAAATAAAGTTATGCCACATACATTTACTATATAAATAGTTGCATAACATTTTGGCAAATCTATACAATTTTAATAAAAAAAATCTCAAAACGGTTTTTTTATTTAGATAATTTGCAAATAAAAACTTCGCTAATCCGGACACTCGCTAATTCGGACTATCCAGTAATCCGAACATTTAAAAATTTCGGAAAGTTTAGAAAATTTTCCTCTATAGTCCAAACAAGTGTTCTGTATTCTCAGTAAATTTTTTTCGTTATTTTACGGCTAGACAAAATAAGTATGTACATATGTACACGTTGATATAACAGTTTGAAAACTTTTTTTTTAAATTTTTTATACTTGTTTTTATTATTATTATTATTTTTTATACTATAATTAAAGTTATCTTAACTGGACATAAGCCGACCGCAGGCTTAAGTGTAAGGGACATGAGGCCCTTCGAGGCTCCTTCTGTCGACCTACCTAACTGGATTTTTTTTTTATTTAACCTTTCGTCATACACATGTTTCGATTGTCACATTCGTAACACATGGGTCTGACCAGACCCACTTTATATTTGTATGTGTTTATGTAAAAAATATTACATTATTTTGATCTATTTATATTATAACAGCTATATTTAACCTTATTTAGCTTTTTAGCATGTGTTTTATGAACTACTTAAATAATTAGGAATATAACAAAATTAAGTAGAAAATTAAAAAAAATAAAATAAAAATTGCGTTTTGTTTGCAACACCCTATTTTGTATGTTGCATATAGTGTTTTTAAAAAAAAGCCTGGTATTCTGTTCAATATTTCACATGAAATTATGTCAAAATACATATAAGAAAAATGAACGTGAACTTTTTATGGAAAAATGTTGCAGAAGTAGTACTGTGTTCATGTTGTCAAAAACATATGAAATGTATCTACAACATTTTTTACAAACATGTAAAATAACATAGTCGGTAGTTTTTTCATGTGGAATTTTTGAGCCGATTGCTTTAAAAGTGGTGTAAGTGTATTTTGTTTTTTATTGAGATACATAAGGTTTTGCATTTGAGTAACTTCAGTAACTGCATTAACTTCGAAAATTTGTATGTAATGATAAAAACAATAACAATTTTATTATTATTATTATTTTTTTGAAAAGATTTTATTTTAAAAAGTTCATAAATTGTATTCAATTTTATTAATAACTAATTTTTTGTCAAAATGAACTTACACCATTTTGAAAGATAACGGCTCATATTTGTTTTGTTTACAAATTAAAAACAATGTTGTATATTTGTATGCAAGAAAATCGTCTAAATTCAATTAAATCGCGAGAAAGACATCATTGTTGCTTGTCAAATTTTTTATGTGGAAATACTATTGTTGCTCAACAAATTTTACAAATTCGAACAGAGTACTAGGCTCAACACGGTAATATTTGTTTTAAATTTCTGAAAAGCTGAAGCAAGTTTAATGTATATTGGAATGTTGTTGATAGACTGTACTTAAACATTTGAATTAAAAATTTAGTTTTTCTGCGAGTTTTTCAATTTCAAATATATGTGGGTCTAGCCAGACCCATGTGTTACGAATGTGATGTGTACAACAAAATGTCCTTAAAACTATGATTTTATTCATATTTTCATCATTTTACAGTTTCAAGTCGTGTAGCTAAATTATAAACACATAAAAATTAAGTTTAAACTCTGAAAAGGTCTGGTCAGACCCGTTAACGTCTAGTCAATCCCGTTACGTTAACGTTTTTCCAATTTTTTTTGTGTAACTTTATATTGTATAACAGTTGTAAAACAAAATATTTAAACTTCAGTATTCTTTACTTTTAAACTTCTTATGATATAAAATTTGTATACAGACATTTATATTAATATTTTGTTGTACATATTTATATGTATGTACGTGTTGTGTTTTAATTTTTTCTTATTACCAGAGGAAATGGTCGAATATTATGTGTATGAAGCCAAATGTTGAAATTTTTTTGTCGTTTAAAAATTTCTAACAAGCTTTGTTTAGTATACAATGTTATTTATAATATATTTAAACGTTTTTACAAATAACTGTTAGATTTTGTTAATTACCGCACGTCCTTGTCCTAAGTAATAAGTAATAATAAGTAATAAGTTTGCAAAATACGATATTCTTCTTTCTACTTCGTTTAACGACTAGTTACACAAAAATAAACAAATTTTAACATCTTTTATTAGTTATTGGCAAACAAAACAAATATCTAAATAAAATATAATTATATTTGCTATAAATTTACCTAAAACAATCTATAAATCATCTTATACGAGTAGATTTTCTAGGTAAATAACCGATTTCTCATAACAACACCATTGAATAATTAGGAAAACAAATAAACTCTGCTAATAGATTTTTGACGAAAGCACTAAATAACAAACTACGAGTGTTTTAACTAATAGTTTTTTTTTTAAACAAATACACGAGCAGTGTTTACTAAAGATAATGTTGAGAAAAAAAAACTCAATTAAAAAATATTACATGATGATAACGAGAAAAAATATAAAATAAAAAGAATAAAAATATATATTTTTAAAGCATTTAAAGCCCCATATCACCGTTTCCAAAGACCACTCTCCTCTACTTAGGATTTCATATAAAATGACAATCAATTGATAATAGAAAAAAATTAAACAATGAAATCTAATTATTTATTGTTCATTTATATTAATATACATACATGTATAAACCAGAAAAAATATTAATAAAAATATAGTGAAAATAAACGAGATTTGCGGTTTTATACATATTAATTGTAGATAAATTTAAAACGAACAACAAACATCTTAGAAAATTAAATCTGTCACTGTTATAGATGAAAAGCGAAAAATCTAAACCACAATTTTTTTAAAAAATTAAGATGGCGTTTTAGAAAGAGGGCAACATATTTAAAATGTTTGAAAATATTAGAAATTTTGTCTTAGAAATAGACATGAAGTTAGATTATGAGTTCAAATAAATATAGTCTTATGTTTAAATATTTATATTTGTTTTTCGTTATCATTTGTTAAAGAAAATTATAACAAAATTAATATTTTTTTTGGTTTAAAATATATCAAATAGACTTACATACATTAAACATAGTTTATTATTAATAAATTTGATACTAAACTGTTATACTCGTAAAAAATTGTAGTAAATCTTTTATGCATAACATTAACTATGTAAATCTTTTTAATTGTTTAGTATAACAGTTAGATAATTATAATTAAACACATATTTTGCATAGAAAGACTTAAAATCTTAGTTTTTTTAAGTATAACAGTTTAAAACGTATGTTTTAAAAAAATACTTTAAAAACATATTAATTTATAGTAAAATTAAAAAAAAAAAAATAAGAGCGCTTTATTTGGCTGTGCCAAATCTTATATACCCTTCACTACGTTTATTTACAAAAAAAAAAAACATTTTTTTGCCGATATCTCGAAAAAAAAATTTTTTTTTTATATCTCGAAAAATTATTATTTTTTATTTCTCAAAAGGCATGTCTAATTTCTAATCGTTTGATACCAATAACACGTCCGTACAATCGGGAGGCTGAGAAAACTTGATTTCAACAGACGGTAGTCGTCTTTTTTGGCTTATATCTTGGTCAGTTATTTAGCGATTTTACTGGTTTTCAATAGCAAACA
>NDXZ01061833.1:0-23402 GCA_003055125.1 Paykullia maculata | reverse complement strand
AATTTTTTTTTTTTTTTTTTGTTTAATTTATTTTATGATTTAATTTTGCAATAATAATTGGTACTGTTGACAAATAAAAGAAGATTGGCAAGAGAATTAATTAAACATATGACTTGTTTAAAGTTTTGCACAAAATGTTCGTACTTGTTTCTTGTAGTGCAAATTATTTCTTGTACTTTACACTTTTGCAATTTCGCAAGAATAAAATATTCATATTAATACCCTTTATATTTACATACATATGTATGTATATCTATATATGTATGTATGTTTTCCATTTAATTTTTTTTTTTAATTTTTGTATTATTTTAGACGCAGCAGTCTTAGCATGTCTTCATCATTGTCAGATTTAGTTGGCAGCCCCTTGGAAATTTCAGTGGATAATGTTTTAACCATTGAGGAATTGAGACAACATATCGGTTCCTGTTTCACCTGTGGTGTATCATGGACTGATGATCATGTCTCCTTAGATTGTAGTGAGTGCGGTGGTTATAGTATTGAACGTCCCTGCCCTTTGTGTGATGGCCAATGTGGTGTTCAATGGAAACGTGATTTTACCATGGTAAGTTTCTCTATATTTTCCATACATACATAAAAATGTTTGTATATAGATGATATATAAAAAAAATATATATGAATTTGTATACCTTCTTTTTAAAAGTATGTATTAATTGTTATTAATTTTTAATTACAGTCGCATGCTTGTGGTAAAGCACGTTGGTTGGGCGTTTGTCCTAGTTATCCTGAAGCTGTGTTACATTTTAATCAATCCTCCTCAAATACTGCTACCATCACCAATGCCTCCGCCTCCTGTGCTGCAGCAGCCGCCACACAAATGCGTTTAGCTACGGAGTTGTGTGCCCGTCTAGAGCAATTATCGGCCTCCTCATCAAATCACTAATGATTTCCAACGCCCAAATATCCAAAATATTTAAAGTCATCAATAATCAATTCCAGAACATAACTCACAACCAACATCTCTTTGCCCTTCAAGGCAAAACAAAAAACATGTAAATGTTATTCGGTTCGTTTATTCGCCTGACCTCCATCCCCCCCGTTATCACAAGTTAATATTTTGGAGCTGTGTTTGGTGTCTAATCGTTTTTAATTTATAAGTTTTTTTTAAGAATCTAAGTTTTAAGTCTAAAATTAAGTTTTTGGTGTAAAAAAAACTTAACTTTTATAAAGAAAGAAATTGAAATACATTTTCAGTTACCAGAGCCACATAAAAATTGTTTGGCGCAACAACTGGACTAACAAGAACTTAACAACAAAAAAAAAACTAAAAGAGTTTTCAAAATCAAATTCTGAATATTAAGTTAAGTTTAAAAGTTTGTTACTCCACTTTTTGTGGACCAGACCATATTTTAAGTGGTCTCCATTTGACTGAGCTTTTTCTAAAAAAGAAATTTATTGTATAAGTAAAAAAAACGCAAGAAAAAGACTATTGATCTAAAATTATAATAAATACTATACAGAAATGCGATAATATATATTAATAAGTATATATCTATATATGTATGTATGTATATATCTGTATATATATACATAAATATATTTATATATGTATATAATACAGCTTTGTATTTTATTTTTTAGTATAAAACTATACTTAAAACAAAAACCAACAAAAAATCTTAGATTAACTAAAAAAAAATATTTAAAACACACAGAAATATGTTTTGTTAAAAGTAGATTTATTTCAATCAATTACATAAACATAAAATCATGCTCAAACTGTTAAACAAATTTGTTTATAAATGTACTTAAAACATTAAAAAAAAATATAAAACAAAATATTGTTCTTTTTTTAGTTGTTTAAAATATACATTTTTTTAATTTAAATAAAAGCTCAAAATAAAATATGTTTATTGTATTGATTTTCTGTGAAAATCAAACGTTTTATATTGATTTAATTACATTTAATAAAAAAAAAAATTTAATTATCTTTTAAATAAATTAAGTTATTTTTTAAAAAAAACATAAAAATAATTCTGCCTAAATTTTTTAATAAAGATTATTTTTTACTATTAGTTTCTTAACAAATATTTGAAAAATAAAAAAAACAAAATTTCGTTTTTTAATAGATTACAAAATTCTAACACGCGTAAGTATTTTAATTTAAAATTATTTTGTTAAAATATGTTAACAAAACAAAAAAAGCATTTGGAATGTAATGCTTGGCTTCACCGAACTTTACTTCCAACAAAAGTGCGTGAAAAATATGATCATTTTAACTGAAACTATTAATTGTTATTATTCTATAAAAAGAGAAAAAACTAAAACTTAAAATAAAATTTATTATAAAAATAATTTATTTTTTACGTTTCTATGAATAGAAAACTGTTTTTGAAAAGTTTTTGCTAGTAGGTGTTTTATAATAAAAGAATTTTTGCAAATTTTTTCACAAAAGCAAAATAATATTTATAGGAAATTTTTCGAAATTTTGTTTCTATAAACAAGTGGGAGCGCCGACTGATAATCATAAAATTTTGTAGAGGAGGTTAGGACTAATAACAAACCGACCACTACGAAATTCTGTAAGCACATTTACGCTAATCTACAACATATTTCTGCTATATTTAATGTACATAAATGCAAGTATTTCGAGGGGGTGTCTGAGTTCAAAATATGTGAAATCGATTTACCTGTTTTTTTACAGCAATAATCTTAAAAAGACTGACATTTTCATGCAACAAGAATTTCTAAGCTTTAAATGCAATATTTCATTATTTCATCCAGCAATTATGTTTTTGGTAACCTACTTTTTGTGTTGATAAACGCATTTAAATACGTTTAGGTAACTTCGTTAAAGTCATGAAACAGAATTATTAATTGAAATTGTTAATGTCATCGAATCAAAATATGAAAGCTTTAAAATTAGTTATCCTAATCACCGTTTTTAATTCCTGCAAATCGTGGGAATATTGTCCAGCTGATATACAAGAAAAGTTGTGCGGTTCGGGACAAATTCACTTGATTTGTGGTGCAGAAAAATCAATATCAAATGTAAGCACTGTAAGAAATATATTTAAAATCTAATGATTATAGGCGTTACATTCTAGTCATCCTATGAAGCTAAACATTTTTTGGCACATGTCCCATTGACGCGAAAAGTCAAGCAGGCTTTTTTAAATTGGCATAACTACTATCGTAATCGTTTAGCTGGAGGATGGGCCAAAAATAGTTATCAAAATATCTTCTTTCCAATAGCTGTGCGTATGCGTGAATTAATTTGGGATAGTGAATTGAGCTATTTATCACATTTTCGTACAAAACTGGTAAGTGTAGGGGATGCAGGTTGTCGCGGTACCCAGCGTTTTCCTCGTGTAGGACAAAATCTGGTAAGAGTGTGTATTTTTTAGAAAATTTTCTCCAGCTTAATTATTAATATTTTAAAAGGTAGTAAAAGCTGAAGACAACTTCAAACCAGTCTTGGAAATAATTGCTTTATCCTTGAAGGAGATGTTTGATGAGAAGAATAAAATAGAGAATCCAATCGAAATGCCAAAAGAATCTATGCAAGAGTAAGGTTATTAATTTTATTTAAATCAATAAATAACATTTATCTTATTTAATTTTTATTAAGCCATGAAGTTGCAAAGCAGTTTACAACAATGGTAAATGATGGGGTTTCGCGTGTAGGATGTGCTGTAGCCTTAGGTTCTGATTGCATGGACAAGTATAAAAAATAAGCAAAAAATTACTCTTCGAAGTATATGAGCAAGAGTAACAAATGTTCTATAATTTTTAATACCCCTTATTGTGACTTCTATTAAAAACTTGTTGGTTTTTGACTTAATTCGGTTTAGAACTTATTTTTTTGCCAAACCTTTATATGGGTTAAAAGTCCTGAAGCTCTAGCATTTTTGCTAGACTTGTATAGTTTGCCTCGAAGAGTAAATTGCAATTTATTTTATTTATATACTTACATATGTACATAAGTTATTTTTTCAACAATTTTAGTAATGCAAAAACATATAAGTTTTGCTATTATACAGCTTGTTCATATGACAACGACAAGGGAGATACAATTTATAGGGTAGGAAAACCTACCGGTCGATGTTCACGTTGGGAGGTTGGAAAAAGTAAAACTTATAATAATTTGTGTGCAAATTCAGGAAAAATATTTGGTCCGGATCCGAAGATATAATACTTTGTTGCATTTAATGTTAAATTTTAAACTTTTACAAACAAATAAATCTCTCAAATTATAATTAAGATGTTGACCTATCAAACCCAATTTATAAAAAATATTTCTCTACTTTCTAATGTAATGTGTAAAGTATTGTTGTCCAAATTCAAATTTTGATAATCTTATTGACATTTTTAAAGCCCCGATAAGTTATATATTTTTAATAAAACTTTATATTTTATTTTTTAGACTATGTACGCATGTACAATTCAACTTTTTATTTGCATATTTAACACTGTATCATCGACTTGAACACGCTTTAATAACGCCGTTAAATTTTCGTAACCAAACAACTTTGTGTTTATATTTGTTGACTTCAGGAATGATAAGTCATAGGTACTTTTTACCCAGACAACTCGTATTTCGATATTACAGCTACCCAGCTGGTTTAGTGCAATTTAGGCGTTGTTTTACCTTTTAGAATACTCGAACAATTGACTTAGGATCTTATACATATTTAATATTATGAATTTGTTATTTTAAACAACTACGAAATATGTAGAAAAAACGATGCAAAATACTTTCAATACCAGTTCAGTACAAAAAGTACCAAAATAAAAAATTATATATTTATCATCCCTTGTTGCCATCAAAACAAGTAAAAAAAACTTTGCTAGACAACTTACAGTTACTGTTTTTTTTTAACAAAAATTTACAAGGATTGTACAAAACTTTTAAATACTATTGTTAAAAAAAACGATAGAAAATATTAAGAAGTAATAGAAGTATATAATAATACATAAACTTGCAGCTATAGCAAAAAAGAATTTTTGTACAACGTAAGCAATTTTATAAAATAAAAATCTAATAAAACTTACAAGTGTCGTCATAGGATAATGCTTAATTTTTTTGTCACAAAAGTAAATAATAAATTTTACTTAGCCAGACTTAGGTAAAGAGGATGTTAATAAACATTATTCAAATATTATAGAAATTATTTTGAACTCTGTTTTATTGCAACATTTATTTATCACCTTAAAAAAAAGTCAAAAAGTTTGATTTGCAAATATTGAAAAAATGAGAATACACTTTCATGAACAGTATGGCACTAAAGGTGAAGAAATACTCTATGTTACACCAGCTGGTAAGTTGTGAAACGATTTGATTATAAAATTTTTGTTAAATTAATTGCTACGCACTTTCCAGAACAAAAATCTATAGTCCGTGTGCCGTTGAAAAATGATAGCAAAACGGTTATACATGAAAAATTCTTTATATACCGTTTATTTCAACAAATATTCCTACCGAAAGGATATCCGGACAGTGTGAGTGAAGATTATGCCTCCTATCAAGTTTGGGACACAATGCAGGCATTTTGCAGTACTATCTGTGGTATGTTCAGAGATATAAAATTTATTTATTACATATGAAAAAAAAACGATCCACAATCAAACTAGAATAGATTTTTAGATTTACTATGTAGGTAATAATTTTGATTAAATAAATTACAATAATATTTTAGTAATAATTCTTACTATAATTTACATTACAAGGCATTGAATATTAATTAATCTACCAATGCTTATTGGTTATCTCAATATTCAATCAACATAACATGAATTTAAAAAGAAAACTTTATATCGAATCTTGAAACATCAGAAAATTGATGCCTACTTTAAGGCATCATTTTTTATATACAGTAATTCTCAGGTAATCGTATCAAAAACGAAAAAAAAAATATATAAGTAAATGAGGATTTGAAAAGCCAATCAAAACATTTCTAAAGATAAGTAAGTCACTCAAAACGTGAAAGTCTATTTAAAAATTTACGAGGTTAAGTCCCTGACAGATGCGTCACTAAGGTGAGTGTTGAATTTTTTTTATCACTCCACTTTTACCATTGCATAAAAGCCATTGAATGGTACTAAGCAATCAATGTTGTAGCAAATCCCTCGAACTGTGTAAACGCCGTTCAAAGAAAGTATTTGGCATTAGTTAAAGACCATATTAAAAACAATAAGAAAACTTAAATATAGATGGTGGGGATCAATTTTTTAGTGCGTTATCCTAGATAATTTGTATAGTAAAAGCATAAGAATATACATTACAGGAACTCTTTGTACGCATGCTATTTTAAAAGGACTTGGAGTTGGTAATGAAAACATAAATGCCTATTCAGCTACTGTCACGTGGATTTTAAAGGAAGGCAGTGGACATTTAGGGCGAATAGTATTCTCATGGTGGAAGGGAGCGCAATTAGATGTTGACAGTAAAAAATGGCGTTTAAGAGCAGACTTCCTCAACGATTTAGCTATGGGCATAGAAATTTATGTGCTTCCAAAATATGCCCATTTGGGTACACAAATATTATGTGGCACAACAGTTCTAAAAGCAATTGTGGGCGTAGCTGGTAATTAAACATACATAATTAAATAATTTAATAGTAGTAAAATTAATGAAGAAAAACCAAAGGTGGTGCAACTAGAGCAGCTTTGACCCAACACCAGGCTGTGCGCGGTAATTTAGCTGATGTCAATTCAAAGGATAGCTCACAAGAAACTTGTGTTAATCTTATAGCTTCATTTGCAGGCTTATACTTATTGACTGTTATCAAGACACCAGGGTAAAATACTAATACATATTGAAAATCAATTAAAATAATAAAATTGTTTTCTTTTTTTCACAGCGTACTTTACGGAGTTTTTTTCGTATTTATTTTATTGCATTTGTATGCAAATTTAAAAGCCATCAAATCAATTTGTTTAAAAACTTTTAATGAGTCTCGGTATTTAATAGCGTTGGAAGAGTTTTTTAGATCTGGACGTATGCTTACACCACAACAAGTAAGAAAGCAATATTTATAGGTTTGAAGATTAACTTTTTACTTTTCTCTAGGTTAACAAATTAGAAAGAGTAACTTTGGGTCAAACTGTGTCCATATCGTTAAACATACGTTTGGGTTTATCCATTAAACATTTAATAGATGAATATCAACAGAGTCACATTATTAACGATATTATTTCGTTATTTGACCCCGAAGAGCATTTTATTATTGCTGAAAGTAAAAATTTTCTGGGGGTCTATTTTCATTTTAATACTTTGCCTCAAGATGTTCTAAAGGCATATTTCTTTGCCGTATCCTATTTACAAGATCGTAATCAAATTAAGGAAAAATACTGGGAAGTAGAAGCTAAATGGCAAGAGTTTTATAATTTGGCACGTCAAGAAGGTAAATTATTTTCAACATACATAATTGTTTTTTAATTAAAATAAAACATTTTTCACATTTGAAAAACTACTTTCGGACGTGAATACATTTTCTTTAGTAGTTTTTATTAAAATTGAAAAGCAGAAAATTATAGATGTAATAGTTAATATTTTTTACATTTAAATAAAATAGGATGGTTAACGTCAAAACATTTGCTAATGGTAGATGAATATCGTTTAAATTGGAACGATTGAAAGAGCTGTCAACAGTATCGAATATAGTAGTAGTAAGTATAACGTTTACCAAAAATTTAAAATTATTAATAAAAAAAAAAATCAATTATACTGATAATATTGTAATTATTTATTATCATTTGAAAAAAAAAAAATACTTTTATGTTTTTTACAACAACTTTGATTGTTTTTTAAATTAAATTAGTTTTGATATTTTTTTATTTTATTTAAAACTAAGTTTTTAATGTATCTTTATTAAGGCTCAATGTCAACTTTTATATATTAAAATAAACCCCTTTTGTGTTTTATTAAATATGACTTAATTTGAATTCGATACTTCGAGTCCCTTCGGTGCTTTTCCTCAGAATCAAATTCGAGTAAACGCGCCGTCTATCTCTTGAATCTCTGTGCTCAAAATATCGAATCAAAATAGTCATGTTTAATAAAACAAAAAGTTTTATTTAAATATAGAAATTTACCTCCAGCCCAAATAAAAATTACCAAAATTTAAGGTTGGTTTTTTTTTAAATAATTTTTTTTTGTTATTTTACTTTGTTGAATTTTACACAATTTGAATAATCTTAGATTCTATCGAAAATTTTCTGAGCGTTAAAAATTTGTGAACATTTAACTTAAGATCAATCTTAAACGATTTTATTAAATGTTTGCGTTATACAATAAACAACTTGTAATAATTTTTAAAATTAGTTTTAGATTTAGCATAATCAATTTTAGTCGATGTTATTTTTACTTCATACATTCTATACCTATATTTTATTCAATTTTAAAACAATTAAATCTTTAAATTAATTAACTAACATATAATATTAAAAACATATCTATTTAATTAAATATATATGTATATATGTAGTTAAAACATGAAGTTTTTATTTTAAAACATTTAGTTTTAGCTACTAGGGTATATTTTTTCTATTCAATTTCTTATATGTACTTCCAATTTTAATGCAACATTTCTGCCTTAAAAATTGTGTAGAGTATTAAATAGCAATTTAATAAAAAATTCACCTTTTAATTCCCGACTTATTGGTAAAAACTTTTATAATTTAAAAAGAAACACGAAAACAATTTTAAAAGCAATATATAGACATTTAAGAAATTTTTGTGTAATATTTAAAATTTAGTTGTTAATTAAGCTTTTAATAAAAAAGAAAAAATCCTGTAAAAATACACCATGTAGATGTATCTATTTGATTAAGTAGATACACTTGTATTAACAAAGATAGTTAAACACATTCGTACAATATAATACTATAAATTATAGAAAGTAAATTGTAATGATGTTTAAAAAAACCTATTTTCTTACATCCCTTTACAAAACAAAAACAATTTAATTAATAAAATAATGCTACTACAAATTTACACTCTGATTAACGTGTTTTCTTTTATTATCATGTCATAGAAAATATTGTTTTTTAAACACATTGCAACAGTTACAATAATTGTGCGTTGTAGATATTTCTTCAGTTTCTAAATACATTTTTTTTTTTAATAATCAAAATTATTAATAGAAATGTGTAAAAATACAAGAGAATTCTGTAATTTTCAACAAGAAATTTTATTGTGTTTAAAAAAAACGGCTACGTAATTTACGCCGTCATTTATTCAGTTTGCCTTTGTACAGACAAAAGACAAAATTGTTTTATGCAATTTTTTTTAATTCTTTTGAATTTTCATTTACGTCTGCACATGCAAATACAAAAAGAAAGTAGCCGTTTGTTTTCTTCTTTTTTGACTCTCTCCTAAAAATGAGTTTCTCAATTAAAAATTCATGTGTGGACAGGGATATAAATTTCCTATAGGTGGTTGTTATCGTTATCGTCGTTGTTGGTGTTTTTGTTATTTTGTGAG
The DNA here is from genome assembly GCA_003055125.1 of Paykullia maculata. Taxonomy (NCBI): domain Eukaryota; kingdom Metazoa; phylum Arthropoda; class Insecta; order Diptera; family Rhinophoridae; genus Paykullia; species Paykullia maculata. Next base: position 13,957 of record NDXZ01061833.1, on the reverse strand, counting down.
TTGTGTTTGTTTTGGTTAGGCAAAAAAATGCCTAGATGCAAAAGAATTTTTGAGTAATAAAAGAAAAACAATAGAATGAAAATAAATATTAAGTAGTGCTTGTAAATATTTTAACAACTCGTAAACACACATATGTACAACATATTTTTAATAAAGAAAAAAATTGAAAATGTCCACCACATTGAGTGATATGACACATGCGGATTGCTGCAGCGTAGCGACCGAAAACCAATGTAATCAGTTAAAACATTTTAAAGAATTTCTGCGTGATTTGACGAAAGATGCTGTGACTAATGAAGTCAGCAGCAATGAAGTAGACAGAGAAGGTGTAAATGCGTCTTGTAATGGTAGCAGTTGTGGCGGCGGTGGTAGAGTAGAATTACGACCGTTTATACTAACACGTTCTAATTATGAAAGTTATGCAGTGACTAAAGATGAGCTAAACGCTGAGGTTATAATGTGTTTATGGCAATGGCTGGGCCAGAAAAAATGCCCGCAGCACTTTCAGTTGGGTGTTGCACGATTAGCTGAGGAGGAACTAAATAAGGAACTTAAAAATAAAAAAGTTCAGGAAGATTTAAAGGCAGCAAGTAGCAAAGACAATTTAGATGAAATTATGTTTGATTTATTGAAATTACAAAAGTTTATTCATCAACAATTAGAAAAAATAATTTTTCGCTTGTCTGATAATTCAAAGGAGGAAAATCTGAAGAATTTCGCAGATTGTAAACATTACACTGAGTTTGAATGTTCATCACAGATTACTGCTAATACTGTTCATACGCAATATGTGGAAGCACATGTCAAAAATAAACCCCGTAAAATGGAAGATCGTCATATATGTTTGCCACATTTTAGCCAGATATATCAAATTGAAAAATCCCTTAGTTTTTATGGGGTTTTCGATGGCCATTCCGGTTCTTTAGCTGCTACATATGCTACCAATCAAATGCCCTATCTTGTTGCCGAAGAGCTTAAATCTTTGCATAATTCATGCTTTCTTGATAGCGACAGTTATAGAGATGCCTTGGAAACAAGTTTTTTACGAGTCGATCAAAATTTCGGTCAAAAACAACTGGGCAGTGGCACAACGTCGGTATGCGCTCTTTTAATCAAGGATGGTTTACAAAATTTCAAACATTTGTATGTGGCTTGGGTGGGGGACTCGAGATGCCTTTTAGTTTCGCCAACAGTGCACTTACAGCTGGTAAAGCCTCATAAACCGGACTCGGTAGATGAAAAGAAACGTATTGAATCAACCGAAACTGGCGGTTCAGTCATATTTGTTCAGGGCCAATGGCGTGTTAATGGTATCATTAATGTATCACGTTCTATAGGCGATTATACCGTTAAGGCTGTCATCGCCGAACCTGATATTGTGGACGTACCTCTACAGCCCTCACACGACTTTCTTATCTTAGGTTCGGATGGTCTCTGCGATTATGTTTGTGAAAGTGACATTGTCGAATGTGTTTACAATTCAATAGCCGATGATGAACAGTGTTTAGATGATATACCCAAGCATCTTATAGAATTGGCCAAACAGGGCAATTCACAAGACAACATAACTGTTGTTTTAGTATTACTTAAGAATCGCCAACAAATCAAAGAACATTTTTCAAAAAGTTTAAATAAATCATCGTAATACCTATACAATGTAATAAGCTGTGTAATAACCTTAAGCCCTATCGATGTCGAACAATCATTTGTTACTGTTTAAGAGTAGATCGTATTTAAAATATTTCGTAATACATACGTACATACATACATATAAAATAATTATTGGATTCATAAGCTATGCCTATCATCATATAGAATAGTAAGTATAGCATGGTTTATGAATCCACCAAATATATAAATTAACCAAATAACTTTGGGGATTTTTAGCAGAACAACTGGTTCATTTCAAAATACCTTGTTTAAATATATTTCATAAAGACGGTGGTTTTTAAGTAATTTTAAACTTGTAAATAATAAATCCTAATGTGACAGTGTATTAATATTCGCTCATCTATTCGTATATACCACATATTATCTATAAAATGTGAAAATTTTAATTAAAAAAACCGCTAGAATGTCTAATTCGTGTGGAATATGTCAAATTTATAAGACTTAAACCAAAGTTACATTTTTATTTACATTCTTGCAATGCACACTTACATCATTATACTTAATGAACGATATTTTTTTAAATTAATTTTGAAAACTTAAAAAAACGTGTATTGAATTTAAATTCCAGTCTTGAAGAAAAAAATAAACAAAAAATCGCATTTTATAAACTAGAGCTAATAGCAAACTTTTACATTTAACGATGGATCTATGCACAAAAAGATCAGTTTGTCAAAAAGTTTTCACTTTTATTGCAACAAAATAATAAGAAATTGCAATTTAAATAATGTTTAAATTTGTATTTAGGATAAAATTAAATCTTTACAAATAAAAAAAAAACCTTTCCAAGCATTTAAACTAAATATCTATAATATTGCAAGCTTTTTATTTTTTTTATATAAACAGAATTTCATTTTGTTAAATAATCAAAAACTGTTCCCAAATATCGATTATAACAGGTTGTCTACGCTTTCTTGACTTAGATATTGATATCAAACAAAATTCCCATTATGAATAAAAAGTTTGCCGTCATTGCATTGTCAACTTTTGACCATCGACGTAATAATGGAACAAAACTTAATTTAACTACAAAATATTGTGCCTACAAATGAAATAATTGTGCAACAAATACAAATAATTGGTTTTTATAAAGTTTATGTAAAAAATATTAATTGAAATTAAAAATTTGTTGTTAAACACTAAGCAAAAAACAAAAACACCTAATTTAATTGATTTTTAACATTTAAAAATAAAACAATTGTTACTAATAACTTAAAATATTCAATTCTAATGTGAGAGTCGTAGTTGAATTTTTGCAATGTAACAATTATGACGATAATATAAAATTAATTGCACCTTTGATGCAATTCAAATATAAGAAACGGAAAAAATTATGTAGTTATTGAACTGCAATCTAATATTTAATGTTTCAAGTAGATTTTTTTAATTTTATATGTTTAAAATTTAGCCAGCCACAATGTTTTATTGCTAACAATTTCATTTAGTTACAAAATATTTTAAAATGTATGTGTATATTATTGAAAAAAAAATACAAAAACGTTATACCTTTTATTACACGTTAATATTTTTTTAACAAACGAAATATTTAGCTGGTGAAACTTAAATTTGTTTATGTGTTATATTGGTTTTAAGTTATTACATAAACCTTAAATCATCCCTCCGTATTTTCGAATAGAATAATTGTACTATAAAATAAAAAAATATGCACCTTTATTAACTACATAATATACTTTTTTGTACCAAACATAAATTTATTTATATATTACTATTTTATAACTCCAAAATTTATGTATGTTGTTCCAATCCAGAAATAAATAAAGCATTTTTACCGAAATAAAAGGTGTCATTTAATTTTGTACACATAATAAAACCTTAAAAGTCTAGGAAAATCTTCTCTTTTTTTTAAGAGATTAATGTTCTAAAATTATATCAACTGTATTCTTTCTGTTTTCCATTCAAACTATTTGCTATTTTACCGCAATCCAGTTAATTTGTATAAAACGTATTACTATTTTTATTTTATCTCTTGAAATTTTATTTGTTAAAATTGTAAAACAATCTGCGTTAGAAAGCCACAATAATTTATTAAAATGCCTGTATATTTAGAAAGCTTCGTATAAGTTTATTTTATTCACATACACTCTATTAGTGTATTGCATTTAGTTTATTTTAAAGTTATGTATGCGCATAAAAGGGGAGTAAATTATATATTTATTGACTTCCAGGAGGTGGAGGTGGTGGAGATGTATACTGTTGATGATGATGGTGCATAACATAAGGAGGTGGTCCGCGCAATGTAGGTGGTCTTACATTAAATGTACTTGGCATTAGCTGAGACGATTGTGGGTGTATCATGGGTGGCAATCCATATTGATGGGAAGGCGGTGGGTAAGGAAAATTGTGCCTGGGAGGCATGGTGTACATAGATACATAAGGGGAATAGGCTTGTGACGTTTGTGGCTGATTGTGACCCAGTGGCATGCCATAAGCAGCCTGAGGAGCATAAGATTGTGGATAGTAATTAGAATGCCAAGAACTACGATTATGATTGGAATTTGGCGTTCGTTGCAAACTTTGTTGGGGCCCATTGTAACGTGGTCTAGTGTTGCCATTAGAATATCCCCCTCTATGGTTATTTTTTTGTTCTCTGCAACGGTTTTCTTGTGGTGCATTTGAAAGGGACTGATTCGAATTTAAATTGTCATCATTCACAGTTCGGGTTTTTTTGCTAGGATCATCGTTATCCATAGGTCTATCCTTGTTGCGCAGCTGACGCCTGGCTTGTTGTTCTTGTTCATCGTCGGAGTAGTCAAGAAATCTTGGAGGTGGTTCCATATCATTTTCCCAAGAGGCATCAGAACCCCTTATTTTCATCAAGTTTGATAAAATTACATATTGTGTGTATTGCGTCTTTGGCGCTACATATACAACATCGCCAACAATAATTTCTTTTTCTTTGATTTGTTTATTCGAATTAAAGCGCACACAATACATAGGATCGGCTACCTGACCTAAAACATCAAAAACTTCACCCAAAACCTTTTTGCCTTTTTCCAAAAAAATCACTGTGTCCAAATCCAACAGAATCGAATTAGGCAAGACACTTATCAAAACTAGTTGATCAACAATTGAGTGAATTTTGCCAAATTCTATGCATTCATCTTCCGGAACAGTTATTTGCAAATCGTGTATGGGTGGTAAATCATCTAATAACAGTTCTCCCCTGACCTTCAATTTTGGTGTATGTTTTTTTTTGCAGGCACTTTCATCTTCATCTCCCTCATCGTCATCATCGACCACTTCTATGCGATTTTCAATTGTCTTACGTAATGCATTTAGATATTCAACATCAGAGGAATCACTGTTGTCATCAGAATCACTATCGGAATTGAGTTCGACCACTTGGTTACGATAGTCTTGGACATCTGTAGGTGGCACTTCTATAACTGAATCGGTATCGGAAATCTTATCATCGTTATCGGAATCATATTGAGATAACAGACTAAGACCAGTCGTTTTATTAATTGTAAACTCCACGGAAGGGTTCTCTGTCTCTAATTCTACATTTGTATCGTTAAGCCCCATTTCATTTAATTCCAGATTTGAATTCCTTTCATTATCTCGTATAGGCGTTAATAATCCATTATCGTCGTTGTTTTTAATGTTATTTGTTTCCGTATTTAGCTTATTAACTACACATTCCTGGAGAACTATGTTTTCCTCTGGTTCATTTCTTAAGTTTTGCAAAGAGTGTTCTTCATTAACTTCATTTTCAATACTTTCCTGTCCGCTATTGCTGTTATCATCTGCTTTAACAGTTTCATCTCTTCCAGCAGCTACTAACTCCACTTTCAATATTTCTATAGTTTGTTTTGGTATGGCAGATGTAACTTCTGGTAATTGCTCACCATTTTCTATATAATTTACATATATTTCTCTAAATTTTAAATTTAATTACAATTTTATTCCTTGACTTACCATCGTTTCTATTAACTGCGGAGGGATTTATTTCCAAATTATCCCCTGGCTGCGGACTCTGCTTCTCCGCACTCGTTGTTTGCACGGGGCAGTTTTTAATGACGTTATTGTTCATTTTCAAGGTCCATATATTTAATCACTAACTTTTTTAACAAACAATATTTTAATTTTACAAACAAAAACGCTTTCAATAAATCCAAACAAAAACAACGTGCTAAGCTCGTGGTAAACTGCAGTGCTGCCAACTATTATAATTAAAAATCGCTAATTTTAAAAACAATACATTAAAATACGGGACACCGTATTTTTCACACATTTGGTAAGGGTATATATAGGTTTGTCATTCCGTTTGTAATTTCTTCAATATTCATTTGCGATCCTATACAGTATAAATATATTCGGGATCCTTATTGATAGGGAAGTCGATTTAGCCATGTCCGCCTGTCCGTGTGTATGTTAAAATCAAGTTTACGTAGCTCCCATAGGTCACCTAGGGCTGTAAAAATTTTCGATTTTTAAGCAATATAATTTTTGTTTGAGATATAAGCAAAAAAAATTTTTTTTTTCAGTTTTTTACACAAAAATTATATTTGTTTTGAAAAAAATTTACTAATATACACACAGATACACGTGGTGAAGGGTATATATGATTCGGCATAGCCGAATATAACGCTCTTACTTGCTTATATATGATCTGAATTTTGAGGGCAAACAAATAGATATAGGAAAAAACTAAATTCAAAACCGTTAGAACTTTTACGCTACTTTGAATTTTTCACAAAAAAAAAAAACGGAAAAGGGTAAAACCTTAAGAGATAAATTAGTTGTCAACAAAGTTTATTAACAAAATATGTATCGAAAATTTGAGGCAGTAATTATTAATGAATGCATTATTTTCAGCTATTTAATGGTTGCAGCAATGTTGTATTATTCTTGGCTGTACTTTGCTCTTCCTTGTATCCAGTCTGTGACAAATGTTTTACAATATCCACCCAATCCCAACCTCTGGGACGGTCGCCCTTATGATCTGCTCTCTCCCATTGCTTTCGTTTCTGGGCTTTAGTTAAATGTTCCTTTTTCGGTTCCTTCTTGGTCGCCTCCATATCATCTGATATTTGTATTGCACTTAAACCTACGTTATCTAAATCTATTGATTGAACAGCTATATTTTTCGGTTGTTCTGCCGTTAGTTCATCTATGCGTTCCTTTATACATTCAAATAAAGTGTATGTCATGCCACAACCCAGCCACTGTTCAGCTTCCTCCCTTAGAGCTGTTTGTATAGCTTGTTTTACAGGGACCACACTGTAAAGAATTCATTGAAAATATTAAAAAAATCTTTATATGTACATATGTAAATTTAAAATTTCAAACGACTTACAGATTTCTATTATAAAAAGTATCCATATTTATTGTGGGAAATTCGTTTGGATAATTTTCACCCCATTGTAATTCTACCAAAAATGATTTGGAGTTGTTGTCGTCGCCATACTATTATTTAAAATATTTAGTGAATTTTGATTTTGTTTAGTTTTTTTCGCTAAGTTACCTTGTATTGAAATGTGGTATCGTTAATTTCTTTAAAAGCTGCATCTCCTTCATATATCGATTGCAAAGCTTCTCTTTCCTCTGTTTGTTGTTCCAAGTTTTCTGACATCATTAAATAATAAATTGTCTATGAAATTTACTAATTTTATTCTAATTTATTTTTATTTTATTTTAAAATAAGTACAGCTGTTTACGTAGACATCCATAGGTGTATTTTAAGGTATTTTTGTGGTACTGTTATTATCTAAAACAAAAAGTGTTATCGGAGTAGAAAATTTATTGGCCATAATTAGAAAATGCTGCAAGACCTAAAAAATAATTTTAAATGGACCAAAAAATTACTGTAATCTTGAAAATTAAAAATATTTTGCTGTACACACAAAACACGAATATTATCTTTTTTTAGAAAAGTATTGATATCTATTTGTTATTTGACTACATCTTTTAACATTATTTTTTTTTTTGAATTTAAAATTTGAGATTCAAATTGATAAGGTTCGTAAAATTAAATTATTTTTAAAGTAATTTGACACGTTACAACAACAAAAATTTTTGGCAGACTGACTTAAACGAATTTAAGTTATTTTTAACCAACAAGAACACTTATAGCTTATAAGCAGGTTTTTTTTACTTATCAATAGTACTATATATCAAAGATATTTAAATATGTATTTTAAATTAAGGTTTTAATGTTAATGTATCATAACATTTGACTGTTAGCTTGCGTTCTCACTGTGTCTATGAAAACTCGAATGGCCATACATGACAGAACAAGGTCAACAAGAAGCTTTTATAAGCCGAAACTCTCAATGAAGACAACTAGCCTGTTTTGTTTGTAAGCGAACGTTTTTAAAAATGTTAAGTAAATATTCTATTAGAATTTGAGTTAAACGAGAAATATAGAAACTACTAATTTAACATGTTCGACTCATTAGTTTTAAACAAACGTTACTTCATTAAAATTGTTTATACTAAGTAAATGAAATGTTTATACATAATTTTTATTTTTTGTTACGACAAAAACGGGAAAATGAAAAAAAAACATACATATATACATACATATTTGCAAAATAATGTTAGGAAAAACAAAACTGTAAAATTTATCAAAACATTTATTAGTTTTGATTAAGATCTAATCTAATGTATGTACATAATTCTACAAAAGTACAATAATCAAAACTAAATGTTAATAAAATCAAGTAAACATTAACATAAAAAAATCTTAAAACTAATTTAATAATTTTAGTAAAAAAAAAACATTTTAAAAAAATTATGGGCAATAAAGTATCTTTGTTTAAAGAAAACAAATATTTTAATTTAAAATGTTGCAATTGTTTGAAAAGTATTTGTGACCATAAAAGTTTAAAACCGCCTATTACTTTGAAGTATCGTAAAACAGATGAAAGAGGTGATTTGTTGTTTTAAATTAAAAAAATATATATGTGTGTATGTATATTTGCTTAATGGCTAATAAGTTAAGGTTGTAATTTAATTATTTAAATCCTTTAAAATCTTATTAAACGACTTTAAAATAACGACGCTTAAATTTTAATTTTAAATACACTTTAAAGAATAAATTTCAATAAAGAAAAACTGTTTTATTTGCATATATGTATGTACATACATATATGTATGTTATATAGAAAAATATATAAACTTTGAATATCAATTAATTATTTTACGACCTTGACATTTTCTCCACAAATAAAAAAAATTACTCTAAAGCTTTTCTTTAAATAAAATAGTTTCGTAGCGATTATAACTCTTAATAAATTCTCTAAATATTAAGGAGAAATTCTTAATAATCTTCTTTAAAATTATTAATATAATGTATTATAAACGGAATTAAACCAACTAACTGTATAAGTATATAACAAAAATTAAAATAATTTTTTTTTTAATGTTTAAAACTAGAATGATATTAATATTTGGCCATGTCGTACCTTAAATACTTAAAACTTCAAATTGTGATCAAATTTATTTTGTATGGGTTCTTGCAAATTTTTTGTTACATTTTCTTGAATACCAAACTGCTTATGAAAACCATAGTCAATTTGGTCGAATTTCATTTACTTCGGCTTAATATTTTGGCCGTAGAAATGTTAACCATAGGCAAACCGGTATAGCTTATTGGGCCAAGATAGGTTTCCGATAAATATATTTTTGGTGTTACATACAGAAGGACAAACTTATATGTATGAACATATGTAAATATATACTCTCTACCAGCAGTGGTGGTGGGTATAAAACAAGTTTTGTTTACTTAAAGTGAATAAAAATAAAAACTATTTGTACCATGTGTACAAAATAAAAATAGTGTTGAAATAACTAACAAATTATATAAAAAAAAGCAATTGTGCTTAAAAAACTTGTTTAAGATAAAAATTTTTAAATTTTATAAAAAAATTGTGATTCGTGACAAATTGGTTCTCTAAGGCGTCCCATACGTCACACGACCTCTTTTAAATATTATATTGCAATTATAATTGTCATTTTGCCCTACATATTATTCAATAACTATTTTTTACCATCAATTTTTTTAAATTTCGCGGCCTTAACTCCTTTGAAACATTTAATAAACAAACTTCATATGTATTTGTGCATGGAACAATGTTGTGAGTACATTACTAAATACATATTTTGTTTTTCTTGTTTGTGCAATAAAATTAAAAAGCGACTTTTCTTTAATATATGGTATTGTCCCATCTTAAGAAGTAAAGTAAACACATGATATTATTGTGCATCACCTATCTTTTTCTATCTTTTGCAAAGAATCAGGAAGTATTTTTTTTTAAATAATAAATATTGAGATGGTATTTTGGTGGTATTTTTTATACATACAGAAGTATTTTATTAATTTTATTATAACATTTTTTAAAGAAATACAAAATATAATTGTTTAAATTTCTAAGTTTGTGCATGTTACCACACACTAAAATGCAAATGCAGTACACCCGCGATAACTTGGACTTATTGAAATCGACCGTGTTTACGTTTGCGAATTATTCACTCTGTTCAAATTAAGACAAACTGCCTGTTCTTATAAAATAAAAATTCGTGTGAGTATTTATATTGAAAACAAAAATAAATTTTTGTAATAAACGTAAAGAACAGGCTGTGTTACTATTTTAATCAAAGGAAAATAAAATACAAAACAATTTCTTTTAAATGTTAGATTTTATGGTTGTTTGTTTTGTTTTTTTTTTTAAGTATGTAGTATATTTCTTATATTTAAAGTTTAAAATCTAAACACTTTTACTCATTTCCACTTTGATAAGTTTAATTACATATTTTTCACATTGTAGGGCATTCTAACTTTGTTCATCTTTTATTGTAGCCAATTTAAAATAAATTGTAGAACATATTTTTATTGACTTTAAATTCCGAGTAGAAATATGTTACTTTTATGTATAAGTATGTATGAGCATGAGTATGAGTGATATTATGTACGTTAGGATTCATTTTCACAAAAATGAACTACAATTTTTTATACAAAACTACAATCAGTGACGAATTTCGAAGAACGAAATATTTGTCATCACTCCCAGCAATCTATTTGCCGGAAAACATAGATATGTATGTATATATGTATTTTTAAATATACATACATACATACACAAACATATTTAATAAGTAATTTTTAACGCTGACGCCATCAATATAAACTGGCATACCTACTACATATTAACTGTTTGTTGAAGTGTAGATAGACATTTTATTAATAAAGATCAATCAGTATTCTTAAATGAATTAAGATACACATGTATGCATATGGGATGTGGTGTAAATAAATAATTTCTTTAAACAAATGTTTTTTTTTATTTTTATAAAAACTAAAAATTGCAAACTGCAAAGACAACCCTATTACAGAATTATTACTCTTACACCGCGTAAAAAATATTGTAAAAAATAATTATATTGTTTAAAGTAAAACAAACAAGTGGGAGTTTGACTTTGACAAATAAAAAAGTACTACACATGTATGTACATACATAGGTATGAAAATATTTAATGTTAAATTTTTACATTTATTTATAGACATATTTGGTAACTAATCTAAATGGCATAATAATAATTACTGGTATATGAAACTTCAATAATAATTTATATATCTTTTAAATTTAAAATCATTTCTAATTTTTAAAAATTTGATACTTGAGTTTGATACTTATTCTCTTTTACTATTTGAAAAATTTGCTAAATTTTTTCATGCATAACAAATTTTCTATTATTTCTTTATTTACAAAATTATTGACAAGTTCTAAAAATTATTTATTGTATTTTCTATTAATGAAATATTAAAAATCAATTTTAGAAATCTCCCTCCATTAAATAAATGTTGGATCAATTGCTTTAGTAACGAAAATTTGTCAATGCTTTATTACAAAAAATAGTTCAATACATGCAATCTTTTTTATAATTATGTATTTGTTTCTATACTAACAAAAAATCTTAAAAAATGTTACTATTTACTTTGTAAAAATTGTTACTAAAAAGTTCTATTTATTTACTAATATGTATATAAAAAAAATTGCTGATAAATGTTTTATATTTATACCTGAACTATTTTCATAACACCTTTTTACAACAGACTTCATATAATAAGTCTGGTTAACATACTTAACTTACAATTTATACGTAAAGCACATCTCGTGTAAAACAAGCTTTGGTAATGACCCTTTAGCTAATGTTTTTTATACGCACATATCGTCACCTTAAATGCTAACGGCTTTTACATAAAAGAAGAAATTCAAAAATTTTATTAATCATTTTTTATCTCTAAAAAAATGTTCAGACTACTCTGGCCAAAAATGCTATTATATTGAAAATACGCTTTATTAAGGAGTTAATATTTTTTAAATTCAAAAAATTTTATCTTTTATTTATGGCTTGTCGTTATAGTTAACAATTATAAAAGATATATAGATATATAGTATAAGTTCATCACGTATTCGCACCATAAAAAATAATAATATTGTGAAGTTATGTTTGCTTCTGCTGTAAAATTTGTAAAATTTCCCTTAGGGTAGTTGGCATTTTCAGTGACGATATGTAGGTATTCTTATTAACCAAATTAATACCTACATACATATGTATCTATAAACATTGAAATGAAAACAAAAGTTTTCTCTCTCTATATTTGTTTTGGAACACCCTCATGTGTTGAAGAAACTAAAGTTTTGTTTGTGAAGGCACTAATTCAGTCAAGAAATAAGATCGCAATAGAATAGAACATAAGCGGATTTTTATTTATAATTAAAAATTAAAACAAAAAGCAAGTAAAATTTAAAATATTTAAACAAAAATTTTGTAAAGTTTAAAATAATTAATGTTTTAAATGTGATTTTTTAGAAATAATAAAATATTTAAAACATAAAGAAAAATATGGCTTCATGGTATTCAAATTATGTACCCACTTGGGCAAACCGTTGGTGGCAACCTCCCCGTCGTTTAAATCCTTATCGCAGTATACGTCCTGCATCAGAAAGTAAGAGTTTTTACTTTTTATATTAAATTATGTATGTTTTATCAAGGTTGTTTTTATTCTATGGTTACTTATACCTTTAACGTTTGCACATTAACGTATACGCTTTTTTTTCTTTCCGAATTCATCTATTTATTGTTATTAATTTATTTGTTTATTTTGGTTCTTTGCTAATATTTATTTTGTTATCTTTATGTCGTCAAACATGTTTTTGTGTAAATTTTTTGTTCGGCTTAAAATCATTAGAAGGCTTTTTTATTTTAACGTTTTTTTAATACATTGTTTTTGTAAATCTGTATGTATGTATAAAAATAAAATATGTAGATATTTTAATTCTACTTTAAAAATTTATCAAATATTTGTTTTGCATACAATATTTTTCGCGAAAAAAAAACAAAAACACACAAATGTTAAAATTTAAATATTTGTATCTATCTACATACATATGTATGTAGGTATGCATGATCTTAGGAGCCGTAAGAGCTATCCACCTGAATTCTTTTCTTTTTGTATTTTCTTTATTTATGTACATATGTATGTATGTATTTATGTGTTCAAAGGAAAAATTGAAATATTTAAGTTCATTGAGAATTAAATTACATCCCAAAAGAAAATTATTTTTTTAAATACAAGTAATTTCCGATTAAAAAAAGTCTATAGAAAAATGAATTTGTATTTTCATGATCAAATTTTTCAGATACGCATCTTTATTTTTTTAAATATTTTTTTTGATCAAAATTTTTGATTTAACACGTCAAAATTTAAGACTTTTAATAGTTTTTTAATAATATTTGTGACAAAACAAATAACATTTTTCACTCCCACGGATTTTGTTTCACTAAATGTCAGTGGTTTTTACTTAAAAAAAAGGCAATATATTATGGTATTAAAAAAATAAATCTTAATTACATTTAAAACATCATTGATTAGATTTATGTACATATGTATCTATGTTTGTATATAAGTAAATTATTTAAAATATAAAGTATGTATGTAAATGTATACATACATACATATATGTGTTTAATAAATTATAGGTCGAAACATAATTCTATAACACATAAAAATAATCGCGATTTTTTATAAGAAAATTAAATTATCTGAAATGGTTTGTCCGAAAATATTTTTTCGCTAAAAATAACTTAACTTGGATCTCAAACTTTTACATATTTTTATATTATCATACTTGATCTATTTTTTTTTACTAATGTGCACGTTTTTTTTTTATTAAATGTTAAATGTTAATATTAATAATTTTTGGCATCCTTTGTAAGTAAGGTGGCACCCTATGCTCTAGTGGGAGTTAAAGGAATATAT
>NDXZ01061803.1:0-11875 GCA_003055125.1 Paykullia maculata | reverse complement strand
TGGCACCGCCAAATATAGCGCTCTTACTTGTTTTAAATTAAAATTGTACTTTTTATTATAGTGAAGGAATGATAAATTCTACTTTAAAAAAAAAAACAGATTTTAATGGTTGTAAAGTTTACTAATGCCCAAATTTATTGTCATAAGTTAACTAATGGCAATGGTTTAGCCAATGAAATTTTATTCACAGGTCTTAGTTTGTTATTAGTTAAGGCATTAAAAGCCAATATTAGTTAAACAACAGTTATCATTTAACCCCCATATTCATAAACAATTTTTAAGTTTATTGAAGGTTTATTGAACGAAATTTTCATACAAAAACCGTTCAATAAACCTTTAGTAAACTTAAAAATTGTTTATGAATATGGGGGCAAGTTTACAATTAGTTAGCCAATGAATTTTATTTCTTAATTAAATTCCTTAAACCGAAATTATAAAAATTTATGGGAATCTTGTTTTGGCATTTTTTGTGCTGAAAGCCCTATTAAAAATAAGACTTTTGCCTTTAATTCTTGTCATAAATTAAAGTTCGAAAAAGAAAGCTATAAATTGGCATCCACGGATTTGTTTTTTGGCCAAATTTGGTAAAAGAAATTAGCAACAAAAACGGGGCGTGTTTTAACGCTATTAATTTCCTGCTGACATGTGATTGTGGCTTTAAAGTGTGTTTAGTCAGCAGTTATTTTCTCGAAACTTTATTAAATTTTTAGCAATTTTCTGTTTTTCCCCCATCTTAATTTTTTTAAATTATGTCTCAATTCATTTGTTTATTTAAGTTTTAGGAATTTATAGTACAAAATTTCCCAAAAAAATTCTATGTTATTAAAATACTTTTCCTTATCCTGTAAAGCTTTTAAAAATTCTTTCGTTAGAGAATTTTCTTTATAAACCATTTTGTAAAAATTTTTTAATTTTATAAAGGCTTTTAAAATTCTTTCGTTAGATATAGAACTTTGGCTTTTATTCGCTTTTTTATCTTATCATATTTCCCCTCCCCCCCTCTTTGACATTTTATTTTTTTTACAAAGCTTATCAAATATTTATCTATTTAAAATTTTTTTTTGCGTACACACATACGTACATATGCATATACACATACATACATACATACATATTAAATGTAAATACATTCCTCTTTTACCTTTAATAAATTATTTTAAAAGAAAAATATGTCAACCTTATTTTTTTTATCATCTACATTTTGTTTACATTTTGGAAACCAATACCGGGAATTTAGTAGCTAACATTACTACTATCAACACACACACACACACACACAAGAACAGACACTCGTGTAATGGTTAAACTTAAGAGAGTGCAAAAGAGATCTAAACATTATTTGTGTTTGTTTTGCTGACACATTTTCTAGTTTTTGTACGCGAGTTTTTCTTTTTAATGACGTAATTTCCGTTTCCGCCATCACCAAAATGTTGAGTTTCCGTTTAAAGCTTTTAACCAAATTAGCTGCCCTTTTTTGTTGGTTGCCCTTTTATTTCTTAAGGAAACTTAGTATTTGTTCAACAATTATTGTACAAGTAAGAGACAGTAAATGTTACAACAACAAAATTTAAACAAATTAACATAAATTTTTAAACATTTTAATGTCTTGACTTAATATCATTGCATTGCTAAATGTTTTTATAATGTTCGTTTATTTATTTTTTTTGGCTTTGCTTTGTCGTTTGGTAGTTAATAACGGGGGTCAATGAAGGAATTTTGTAGAAATGTGTTTTCTATATTTTTTGTTACACAAATTTATTTATTTAGTTCCAATACATTTTATTTTACAATAACATATGTAATTAAGATTCTTTACATTTCTTTAAATGTATTTTGTTATATTTATTTTAAAGCTAATTTATTTGATATAATTATCATCCATTGAACACAGGCCAAAAATGGGATAGAAATTTTAGTGATTTTTTTAAATATTATTTGTCCAAATATTCACGTATGTGATGGATTTCGATTTCGACTCAAAAACGAACTAAAATCGATAAAAGGTGTGATTGGTTTATTTTATTCATTTTCTATTTTTTTTAAAGATATGTCGAAATCCATACATAAAAAATAAAACTAAAAATAGGTTATTTTAATTGATATCACCTTATAATAATCTCACTATGGTTTAGATTTTTTGTTTATTAGCGGAGATGTGTTTTTATAATAGAATGACATGGAAATGAACTAAAAGTGGAATTTGAAATCTATCGAATTACATCACAGGTTATTCGATTTCAAGACTCGATTTACTTTTGAAACCGATCGAAATCCATCACATACGTGATTATGATACTTTTATGCAATTTTCATTTGATCCTTTGTTTTTAATAAAAATCAAGAAAATTTGTAAAAAAATATAAAACTTTATTTTTGCATATGTAAGCCTTATATGTGACCCGGCCTATGAAAATGTGGCTTAAGACTCAAAAAAAAAAATTTTCCACTTTTTTTTTGGTTTCGACACTCTTTCACGTGATGAAAACTAGAAAGTCCTTACTCGCTTAGAATTGTACTAAAAATGTAGAGAAAGAAGAGCACAAATGAAAATGAAATGCATTGCTTATCTTCAACAGCTGTTTCTCGCAATTTCTTTTTTGAGTCATAAGCCACCTTTTCATAGGGCGGGTCACATATGCATATTTTTATTTTATACGGCAATAACTCATACTTTTAACGATTTTGTTGTATAACCTCCAGCTTTTATTACCTTTTTAAGCTTAAACCCCTAACATTTTGAATCAAATATTCGCTTTTTGTTAATGCATATTTAAGCTTAAAAATCATATTTCTTGCTTATCTTATTTAATATGATTATGATTATATTTTCGATTAATTGTTTAGCATTTGCAATTAAGAAAAAGTTTTTTTTTTAGGAAAATTATATTTAGCTAAAAGTGCATTTGTTTTTTTAATTTTTAACTTCTAAAATAATTGTTTATTAAGGTTTAGTAAATAAATATTTCCCTATGCATATGATTGCATATTTTAGCTTATTTGCTTATTTTTCTATCTAAATCATGAATAATACATTTTGCTAAAAAATAGCTTTTATTTGTCAGAGCATATTTTTGCATATTTATTTATGTGTTTTAATATATACCTTTTTTGCTTTCATTTAGCTTTTTGGTCACAATTAACTGAATTTTTTTAAGCATAATTTTATTTTAAACTTTAATTTATTTTATTTAAAAAATAAATAAAGTCAAGCCATTCCTTGACTTTAGTAATGGCCCTCGTATTAGGCTTATATTTTTAAATTTTCTTTTTCGTTTACATTTAAATGAATCTAATTGAATAATAAGAATCTTGTTTTTATTTCGTGTATGTATTACATTTGTATATTTTTACTTTTGTTTTTTTTTTATTTTTTATTATTATTACATACCATTAAGAATAAAACAGGCCTAAAACCTAAAACGTTAAAAGAAAATTTCTAACGTTTCTCACGTTCTCACTTACGTGTTCTATTAAGACATGCACTTTTGACTTGATAATTATTTAAAGAAATTTATATTTTAAATTCCCATTAATAGGGTGTGAATAGTTTTTTTTGTTTTATTTTTAAAAAAAAATTATACTTCTTTAAAAGAACTAATAGTTTTCTAGAACTACTGATGGCTGTTTACGGTTTTTAAGGTCTTTGAACTTTGTAGCTCTAAAAAACCAAACTAAAAATAAACAAAGTTTATTGACACTTTATTGTTTTTGTAGACTTGTGGGAGTTATATGTAGTTTGCCATGTGTGACTTTTACTGTCAATTGTATTAACCGCTTTAACCGCCTGCGTCTACCCATTTGTTAGTTAAGTCATTTTTAGTTGTTAATTTCTTTATTTGTTTATTTCACGATTCTCTGGTCGTTTTGTTATTTCTATCTATTTTTGTTGTGCACTCTTTTTGTTGGTCTGTGTAAACTTAACTGCTTTCCATACGTACATACATACATCTATTTTTTGATTACTATGCAGTTCGTAGCGTGTTGTCAATGTAGTTTTTTTTTTTTTTTGTTGATAGAACACATATGATTAAAATGCGTAACACATCAACTTAATTCAAATGCCACTATCCAGAATGGCTGGCTAACACCGCATTAAAAAGAATATGCCAAATGATGTCACAGAAACACACACACAAATACACTTACACTTAGTTAGACAAACAGACAGATGGAGGAGGCACATGTCATCAATTTAGCCTTAAGCTAAACCTTTAAACACGTACATCATAAAACAATCGATACAATAGTAGGCAACACTCATGTGAAATATACATTTAAATGCACAGGGAGTTAGTTGGTTGTTGTTATTTCACTATGGCTTTAGGAGAGTGAAATTCGTTTGGAATATTTGTAATTTAATTTTAATTTTAATTTCAATTTAAATTAATTTATATTTAAAATTGTATTAATTTTATATGAGAAATCAAAAAATAAAATACAATAAAAAGAAATTTTCCCTAAAATAATACAATTTTATATCTCAACAACAGCAGCATTTAAAGGGTCTTTTAAGATGGAACCCCAAACACGGTCACATTTATCAAATATTTGCTTAAGGAAACGTTACTACAATTTTTTTGATCAAAAATTATTTGACATTATTTGCTCTTAAAAGAGTTTTTGAGGAGCAAACATGGTTTAATTAAATAAAATAAAAATATCAATGGAAATTTTCACGATGTTAAAGATACATTTTCAAATAAATAAAGGATTTAAAAAATATTTTATTTATAGGTCAATCACGCTTATTTAGTAAAATATTTAACGAGTGCGACTGTAGCATTAAACGATCTTTAGGATTAGCGTGTACGAAAATGTTAATATTTTAAAATAATAAAATTAGAAAATTGTAATCTGTCAAGTCCAACTATGTTATACCCAACACCTTAATATAAAAGGTGATTCAAGTAGAGATACTTTTTTCAATAGCCTTTTTTTGACAGATCAAGTGTGAGTCGTGTCATGCTGTAATGTTATTTTTGTTTAGTACTGAAATTGAAGCTCGTGATTTTGGCGACATTTGGCTTCAGCAAGACGGCGCCACTTCCCACACATCGCATCAGTCAATGGATTTATTGACAGAACACTTCGGTGAGCGCATAATTTCACGTTTTGGGCCGATCGATTGGCCACCAAGATCGTGTGATATAACACCGTTAGACTTTTTTCTGTGGGGATATGTAAGGTCTAAAGTTTATGCGGACAAACCCGCTTCGATTCAGGCCTTGGAGAAAAACATCACGCGTGTCATTCGCCAGTTACCAGTCGAAATGCTCGAACGAGTCATCGAAAATTGGACTCAACGGATGGACCATCTGCGACGTAGCAACGGCCAACATTTAATAGACATAATCTTCAAAAAATAAATGCCAAAGAATGTTCTTTCAAATGATAATATACATTCCCCATTAAATTTAAATTTTCTGTTTTTTCTTTAAAAAAGTAGGGAACCTCGAAATGGATCACGCTGTATAAAAGAAAATAATTTTTTGCTAAATGAAATCATGCAGCGATTGTACCCAAAAACCTATGGGATTTCTTTCTGAGTGCAAAAAGTAATGCACAAGAAATTTTATTAAAATATACATATGTATGTATATTCGGAATTGCAGTCTATACTTTTAATACAAAGTTTGCCTTGAGAGACGGACAGAGATTCCTCTCATAAGGAATGTTTGTCCCAGCCCACAGGTATACATTTTTAAGGGGTTGTAAAAGCATTTTTTATTTCTGGCGTTACAAACATCAGCACAAATGCATAATAACAAGTTATTTTTAGAGAAGCATATTTTTGCATATATTTATTTATTTTTATGTTTTTATAAATTTTCCCATTTTTGTAAATTTTTTCTTCTTCTATCATTTTAATTTTTCCATAAAATTTGCTAGAAAATTGTTGTATCAATTTCTTTTTATATACATATTTCAGCTTAAAGACATATTTTGCATGTTTTAGCAAATAAAACAGGCTTTACGGTTAGTCGTTTGGTCAAGAATTTGCATAGAAAGCATAAAAACCAATAAACATTTTTTGGGGCATATTTTTACATAATTTAACATTATATTTTTATTATGTTTTTTTTTCTGCATACTTATTTGCTTTTATCACATACATATTTACATTATGTAAATCCCCAGAAAATATTTTTTTTTCGGTTAATGCATATTTAAGCTTAAATGCATACATATTTTGAGAAAAAGGTATTTTGTATTACTATTTGCAACTAAATCGAAGTAAAAGACATTTTAGCATATTTTGGCATATTTGCATATTTAAATTAAATATGATTTTTCTTAGGTTGTTCTTTTTGTTGTGTTTTCCTGTTAAAAATTTCACTAAAATTGTATGGAGTTATTAAAGTACTGTATTTTGCCTTAAATATATATATTTTTAGTCTGCTTAAGCTCGTTATTGCATATGTTAATTTTCATTGGGGTTTTCTGTGAATATTTAAAAAATTTTCAGAGTTACATTTTTTTAAAAGTAAAGTGTTTGTAAGATTTTATTCTTCATAAAAAAAATTGTTTTAATATCATCAACAGTTAACATATGTTGTAGTTTTAATTTCTTACCATTTTTTCTTGTTAATTGAATAACTTGACATTAAAAGCTTCTGTCCCAAGTTTATTCACTTATTCAAAGCCTGTGTAATTTAAACACTATGGGCATTTGGTTGTATATGTTTAAAATTGTCTTGTCATATTTTTCTGCCTAACCATTTATCGTTTAGCTCTTGGCTACCATTGACTGTTATAAAATTTTGAACACAATATTTTTTTTTAAAGTGCATTTTTCTATTGAAACATAAAGTACATAATTAGAGGAAATAGCACATTGGCAAAAATACCTCAATGGGTTTGCCAGCACATAAGCACTAAGTTTTTCAAATTATAAACGAAAATAACATTAAAAAATAAATTAAGGTTGTCCCAAGGTTTATGCAAAACTAAAATAGAAAACAGTATATTTTAAAGTGCCTCCTTTTTTTTGAAATTATTTAAATGCTTTAACATGTTTAATATTAAAGATGTGATATTAGTTCTTAAATTATAATCCTGCTTAAACTTTGGGGTGCCCTGCATAACGACTATTGAATCTAACATTAAGATAACTTAAAATTCAAAATAAAACACAAAACATTATAAATAATTTGCTAAAAGACAAATTTTGTTCCTCTATAGAAATAGAAGATTTGTTTTAGTTTGCAAATGTTTTTGCAGCTAAAAACCCTTTATTTTATATGCAGGACTTTTCTTGTTTTTCTTTTTTTTTTCGGAAAACAAAAAACTAGTTTTGCTGTTAAAATTTTGACCATAAAACCAAACGCATATTTAAACATTTTAAACACCAGATGTGCCAATATTGAAGCTCATATACACCCACACACACACACACACACATGAAATTTAATTTTTTGCTCCTTTTTTCAAATTTGTAAAAAGTAAGTCTTATTGAAATTCCACTACAATAACAGTTTCGATACGATTATGGGAGATGGATAATCTCTTTAACTTTTAAATTAAATTTGAATTAGGTGAATTTATAAAAAAGTTTAAGAATTTTAGAAATTTTTGTTTAATTAGGACAAAGAAGTATTTAAATATATTTATAAACTTTTTTACACAAACACCAGACTTTTAGTCCAGAAAAATTGGATATTAATTAAAAGTGTTTTTTAAGGGATTAATTATGTGTATAAATTTAATGCAAAGTGGTGTTAAAAAAAACCACAGTGGTAACAACAATAGAATAAAAAATTCTAAAACTCACACTGCACTACTGTACGGTGTTTTGAAACAATGCAGTGCTTTAATTACTAAACAACTTTAAAACGCTTTTTGCTACAACATAAGTATAAATTATAAAAAACGAAATCGTTTAGTAAGCAAAAAATCACTAAATAAAATGGCAGCGTTAAAAAAAGGCTAAAAAAAAAATCACATGAAATTAGAAAGCAGCACAGCGTGACCCTACTTCAGCTACTCTGTTATGATCATGTTCGTTTCTTCTCAAAAGATTTTGTTTTAAAAGTATTTATTCAAAAATAAGAGAGAAAGAGTGAAACAAATCTTAAAACAAAAGATAATGGCCGACATAACATTTCTGTTCTGCCTGTGCTACTCTTTAATATGGACGTTTTACGGGAGCTCTACAGGACACCAAACTTGACATAAAAAGTATTCGGGACTTATAACATTTGCAAATATTTAAGAATGTTTTTAATTTTTGTTTAAGAAAAAAGAAAGAATGTCGGTTTATTATGTTGTTTCCTTAAGCTTTTTTATAGTAATTTGTTTTTCCCCCATTTGTTATTAATTCAATATATATTTGAAAAAAATATCGTTTTTTCCAAAACAAAACCAAATTAAAAAATTTCCAATAACATATTTTGGATAAATTTGTTAGTGCATATTTAAGCATGTTTTACTTAGTTTTAAAAATATGAATTTTTTTATATTATTGCTTTAAAACTAATATATATAAACAAATAATATTGCAATAAGTTACATAGAAATAGACAATGACAAAACATTTCAGTACAAATTTCTTTTGTCTTTTTTTAAAGATATATTCTCACAAATGTGCACAATATTTATTCAATTATTGTGTTGATATTTTGAACGTTATAAGCCTTAAAAGCTTCTATTAACTCTTTCACAAAGTACGAAGAAACAAATTAGCAAAGCAGCGTACTTTTATAAGAAATTTTTTTTTCTACTTAAAATTTGAAAAGCTGTAGAAAAAACAAAAAGAAAGAAAAAAGTGAATAAAGACTTTTATAATTTTAGCAGAAAATTAGTAAATTTAACCTTTTTTGTGAAATTATCTCTACGTTCAAACTTTACTTTTTTTTACCTTTTTTGTTTGTTTCCCCTTTAGAGAAGAAATTTGTAAAATACCTTTAATAAAATTTTTAATTTAAAGTGAACAAACGGTAGAAGTAATATTTTTTTTTTGCCCAAATAATAAAAAAATAATTTTTGATATTCAAAAGGATACAACCAAAAATGTTTTTTCTCTTAAAAACTTATGCACCTGAAATGTTTACCTTGAAAACTTTAATACTACAATTGACTACATTTATTTAACTTCTATTTATGTATGTATCTCTCAACTACTACATTCTACTCTACTCTAAATGCAGGCAGGCCTTCAGAATTACAAACTAAACTGCTAAAAATCAAACCAATTTTTTGTTCTCCCCCAAAAATAGTTGTTGTTCTTGTTGTTGTTTTTAGTCAACAATGTCCCTACTCCTGCTACAATTGTACTTCAAATAACCAGCAGCAACACATTCGTTAAAATTAAAATTTTTTTTTGTTGTTTAAGTTGTTTGAAATTTTTAATTGTTTTGCATGCGGTTGCATGCGGCTGGTTGGGTGTCAGGCAACATTGGATTCTAAAGTGGAGGAATGAAAATAAAAACATGTTGCAAACTTACTTATACAAACGAAGCAATTTTTATATAAATTTGCTTTGAGTCATACATACATACATATGTATGTAAGTATGTTTATACATATATTGTTTTCTATCCTTGTGCATAATAGTTACTAAATGTTATGTTGGGTTTTCGCCGCTTTCCTAATAAAAACAACAAAACAAAAAAAAACTTTATCTATTTTTGGCCATTTATTTATTTATTTGTTACTTTTATGTGTTTGGGTGTGTGTGTGCGTGCGTGTGTTTGTGTATATGTATGTGTTATTTGTGCGTTTGTGGTTATTTTCACTAGTTATTCAATATTTTTCTTTCTGTTGTTTCATCTGCATTTGGAGTATTTAGTTATTCAGTATATTTAAAAATACAAAAAGTACATTTTTCTATGCATTTTCCATGCGTGAGATGAGATGTATTGTATGTATGTGAAATTGAATGTAAACATATTGATTGCGGTTTGTTATTACTGTAGGTTTATTCCAAAAAAGTGACCAGATGATTTAAAATTTATCAATAAAACAATAATTTTAAAAAACATTTTACAAGACTTTTATATAAAATATAAAATTTGCTTAACAGTTTTGAAGACTTTTTATTAAGCATATTTTAGCTTAAATTTATATTTTCGCTTTTTTTTTAAATTTTATATAAACTAAAAAAATCAGAGTTCAGAGTTTAAGAATTACACATATTTTTTATGTATTTAGCGTTTTATTAATTAAATTTTTGATTAACTTCATTACCCAGCAAAAACTTGCATTGCTTTGTAATGAGTTAAAATGCTAAATTACTGCAGTTGCACTACCTAACCATTGGCATTTTAACCCATTATTTTAACATGGCGATATCCTTGGAGGCAAGTATTTACCAAGTTCGTTTACAAATAGGAACTTAATTAAGTCTTTTACACTATAGCTTACACATAGAAAACTTGTGAAGTCAATACTTTAATGCCATTAGGTAACTACTTACTGTTAATAAATAAAGCAGCCCTTTAGATTAAAATCCAATCATCAGAAATGCTATTGTGCAGTGTTGTATATCAGGGATTGAATAAGTCATTACTTTTATAATATTATACAACTACTTGCTTTTAATAAGTAAAATATCCAATTGATTGTATGGGCTTACAGCATTCATTATAAATATTGTATCATATTCGGCTTCCAAAGAGCGAAACGGATTTTTGTTACTTCTGTACTTTACGTTTTAGAAAAACACTTAGAAAAAACCTTAAGAGTCGATTTGAAAAACGTCATGAAATTCATAAACATCAGTCGAAAATATACACAACTTCTTATATTTAAAATATATTAAACCAAATAAGAATTATAATAATTAATTAAAGTAGCTGCTAACATTTTTTTCAATTAAAGAAAATGCAGCTTTTATTTCTTAATAGATATCTGATGAATAAGTTATTACATTTTACATTATAATTTTATTATTAGAAAAATAATTCTTAGTAATGCAGATGGTATTGTAATATTCATTGAAAAGTATGTTATTGAGTAAGAGTAAGTTATTACCCAGTTTTTGCTGGGTATGTAAGGCAGTAACCATTTAAATGTAAAAAGTTCCTTTATTGGTTTTTAAAATTTTGAGCAACGATTGTGGCTTTAACACAACATGCTTAAGCATACATTATCCATACTTTTTTGTCTTCTTTAAACTTTAAGGGATATTTCAATGATTTTTATGAAAAATAAAACTACATAAACAATAAATGTCTGTAAAAAATTCAGGTATAAATTTGTTTAAGCATAATTTAGCTAAAATAAATAATTTGGCAATAATTTGCATTTTACATATATTTTTCATATTTTTATTGATATTTTCGCTAAAACGTTTGAATTAAGACAAACAGAAATCCATCTTAATAGAGCATATTTTAGCATAAATAAACATACATAGCTATATATCGTTTCTCTTTGGGCCGTTAATTCGTATCTACTTCAATTTTTTTTTTTTAAATTAATAAACATTTTTGAGCATATTTTTGCATATTTTGGCCCTATATTTTATGTCTTTTAATATAAATAATATTTTACCCATAAAGTTTTTAAGGGGTTTAAGGGCCTTTTTTATTTATTTTTTCAAACAAAAAAATTTTGTTACAAATAATGTTTCTAGCATGTTACCTTTTCTATTTGTATTATTTAAGAATAATTAAATTTTTTCTTTATAAAACTAAGATTAACTTTTAATTTTTGTGCAAAGATCATCAAACCTCCTATAAACCAATGTCGTTATGTAATTTTTGCATATTTTGACATAAATGCATTTTTTTGCCTATTAATAATCATCAGTTTATTAATTTTGTGTTAAATTAATATCAAGATTAATTTATTGCATATATCGCTCATTTGCTGCAAGAACGGCATAACTCAAAATTGGCGATTTTTAAGTTAATAATACAGAAATATTGGCAAT
>NDXZ01061755.1:0-14675 GCA_003055125.1 Paykullia maculata | reverse complement strand
TAAAACTTATATGCAAAAAACATGTTCTTTTACATATTTTTTTTTTTTTTTGGGATTAACTTTGTCGATTTTTAATTTTTAGTACATTATAGCTCTGAAGCCTATTTAATCTGACACAGTTTTTAATGTATTAAAACTTAAATCTTGTGAGTCTTCCCTGAATTATGGTCCTTTAAAGTTCTTTATTTTTCGAAAAAAAAATTTATTTATATCAAAACTTTTAAATAAAATAACGTATGTATGCTATTTGAAAACAGCATTTTTTCAATCGATGTCAATCTTTATTTAAGACAATTAATTTTCTTCTGTTTTTAGTAAAAACTAAAATTATATTTATCTAATAGAACTTTGGTGTTTCCATTACATTTTCTATTTAAGCTTCCCAGCAATCTGGCCTCAATTTAACACCTACAATTTTCATTTATAGTTATTTTTTTCCAATTATTTATTATTTGGAAACAAAAATAACAACAAGAAACACATGTCAGAAACACAAATCTAGAAAAACTAGTAAATAATGGAAAAAAAATAAAACAAAAAATCCACACAAAAAATCTAAATGAAATAAATACTTTAGTATAAACTGCTATGTAGATTTATATAGTACGAGTACAACAACAATTATAAAATATTAAAATTAAAAACAGAAAAACAAATTAAAAAAATAAACTAAAATAAATTTCTTACTAGTTTAGCAATATATTTATATAATAAATACAAATGAATTGTAGTTATTAAGAGAATTAAAAAAATTCTAAGGAACAAATTATTGAAAAACCAATACAAGGGATAAAATATACTAAAGAAAGTAAATTTATAAATAACCTTACAAAAACAACTAGTTTAAATGAATTAAAAAAAGAAATAAATATACTGAAAAAAAAAGAAATATAAAATAATAAAATGCAAAAGTAAATTAAATTAATATGAATTAAGTAAAAAATAATTGAATTCTTAATTAAGTGTTAAAATTACAGACAAAAGAAAAGTAAATTGAACAACTAACACACACACACACAAAATACCAGTCTTAACATAAATTAATGAAGTAAGAAATATTATTTAAAGAAAAAAGATTTTTTTTATAGTCAATTGGTTAATGCATTAAAGAAATGTTTTCTGACAAAAACTTTAATTAATTTAAAAAGTGATAATTAATATGGGGACAAAACTTTAAGGCAAGTACCAAATTACACCGGTAAAAAATGTTGCATACATATAGGCTGAACTTAAACTCGACTGCGTATTAGAGGTAGGTATTCACAAGCGATTTGTAAAGCTATTTAGGGTTTATAAAATTGAGAAAAATGTTTTATAAACAAAGTTAATAATTGTTTAAAAATATGGGGGTTAATATTTGGGGCATGCATAAGTAGACATATTGATATCACTTTGGCAAGAAATTCATGTTAAAATTTTGTATGACGTATCTTTGACAATTTAAAAACCGAAAAGAAAGAGAGATTGTATGAACTTTTGATATTGTAAGAAAAGGAACAGCTGATGACTGTACCGTGATTCAAGGTATTTTAAAAAAAGTTATTTTAAAAATATGAAACATGTAAAAAATATTTTCTATTACAAAAATTCTGTTAAGCGTTTTTTATATGTTTAATATGTTCAGGTTATATACGAAGAATAAAAATAAACTGATTAGCTTAACATATATTTTGTGCAGATTTTTAAACATTTTTTGATATGTATAAGAAAATTTGTCTAATTCAATTTAAATATAAAATAAAATAAAGTATTAAATGTGCTTTCCTTAAAATATTTAAATCGACTTTGTTATTTGCTATTCGTTTACCTATTCAATTGAAAAGTTTAATGAAATATACAGATAAAAAGATATTAAGAAACAAGGAATACAAAATTTTATTGTTTAAAACTTTCCCGACGCTTTTTTTATTTTTTCTTTCAACGTATTCATTTCAGATCAAGCATCAGTTTTCATCCATTAGCTTTTGGTTTCTATTGGAAACCATAATGTATTTTACGTGAGAACTGAAACACATTTTCACAAATTTAAAAAAGTATTAATATCTCTTTGTGAAGGTTTTATCGTTATGCCTACATCGTTGAGATGTTTTTTAATTCGCTGTTGTTTTGTTTATTTTGCAAAAAAATTTGTTTAAAAAAAATCTTAAAAGTGGTTACAGATTTAAAAATAGCTCTTTACTATACTTTTAAGTCGCTACCTTAAAATGTTTATTAAAAGTAAAGAAAAGGTCCTATAAAATTTGAAAAATTATTAACCAAAATATAAGCAAAGACGTTTTTAAAGGGAAAAAAATGCCAGCAAGATATTAAAAAGTTTCAGTCAATTTATTAAAAAAAAACATTAGATATGTTTAAAGAAAATATTGATGGACTCCTAGAGGATTCCCAATCCACTGTGACAGTCTATAGTATATTGTAGAATTTTCGCCCCAGAACAAAACAGACCTATAACAACAGTAGTTGGTTTAAAGCCTAAGAGTCTATGGAAAAAATCAGATAATAATCACTGTTAAATCGTTTTGCTCTTCCAACTTGAATCTAAGGAACCTGTATCTGTTTTTGTAGGAGAAAAAAAGCTTGCGAAATTATTTTAATTTTTTATATCAAAAACAATAATCGAATTTGGATCAATAGGCGAAAACTAATCATTATAGTAAAAAAAAACTAAACCAATCTATTTTTTAAACTAATTTTAACATTTTTTTTTAAAAAATTTTTTCTACAAAAGCAAACATTAAACATAATAAATCCTAAAAAATAAAGCTTAAGGATAGAACTGGATTAAATTTTTTTTAATAATTTTGAAAATTTTTTAAAAAACACAAATTTATCTAGAAAAATGTTTATTTTTATGTGTTTTTAGTTATGGAAACCAAACCTCCCTTTAACAAAATAAAAAACATTAATTTGTACATTCCTAAAGAAAAAATAAACAAAACATTAACTTAAGTTAAACTTAGGATAATACAAATTTAGACAAAAAAAAACAAATACTAAGAAAAAAATAAAAATTCAAATATATATATACATACTTTATTGAAATTATTATAAATAACTAACAATAAAATTATTTAATATAAACCAAAACTTTAAGAAGAGAATAATAAAAAAAATATTGAAAACAAAAAAAAAAGCAACATGAGTTTCATTCAAAATAAATTCTTTTAATTGAACTGCGTTGCTCCAAAGAGTATTTACTTTTAAAGGTGACTGAAACAAAGAGAGAGAGAGAGATTTTTTTCTTCTATTTTTACCCGGCGAAGCATAAAGGAGAGTTATAATTTTAACCGGTTTGTATGTAGTCGTATGAATGTAGGTTTCTATGTTCCCTTCTAAATTCTTAACTTCATATCATAATCATAATTTGACAAGTGAGTTATTGTTGGCGCTCTCTAAAAGACAAAAAAGTCGTGAACCAAAAGATATTAGTTTTAAAATTGCAGTGTTGTCTATTAAATGAAGAGGCTTAATAAGTCCATTTCAAAAATATATATATTTAAGCTGTTGCTCGCGGCTTTTCTGACATGCACCCGATAAAATCACTCCTCTAATATAAGCCAAACATATTTTCTCTTAAAACTTAACCTAAATACATACATACTAATATAAATACCAATTTCATTATAAGCTAAATTATGTAAAGCAGCTGTGCAAATAAACTTTCATTTTATTATAACTTGATCATGCTTTGAGAAGTATAAAACAAACAAAAATATTTTTATCTAAAATTGTTACGTACAAATTATTTAAAATTTTTCGTCTATTGAATAAGCAACTTACATAATATGTATTATATGTTTATATTATATTTTTGTTTGTATTATATGTGTATTATAATATATTAAAAGGATAGCTGTGGTCGTATGTCACTTTGCCCTAAAGCTTATGATCGCTTATTAATTTTTTAAAGTATTCTGATATTAGGATAGATTCTTCAAGCTCCCCGCCGACTATCGAAGATTACCCAAACCTTCATTAAATGCTGACAAATGCCTAATCCTGGCAAAAATTTTATTTCTTTTAATTTATGGCATTTTTCCCTTTCAGTTTTCAACACTCAAACAATTAAATGTGAATTAAACAAGTTTTCAGCTTAGCAAAATCACCGTATCGTCAATGTTATTGCTCTAAAAAATCCAAATAATTAATTAAAAATTTGTTGCAGAGCAGTTTTTAAAAAATATTTTGAATAAACATACGTTCAGGTTGATGCGATATATTTCTAATTTACCAAAAATTTTTGTTTCGATAATGCTTTACTTCATTCAATGCGGGTCTCAAATCAGGTGTTAAGTGGGTATAAAATTATAGATTTTGATTTTAGAATTATTCTAATAAATGACGTCTGCTTTAGTGTTTTTACATATTTTCATTTATTTAGTTTTTACTTTATTTTTAATTTATTTATAAACGACTATTTTATTTATAAAACTAGCTTTATAAACGACTACTTCGTAAGCGAACTTTTCAATATTTAATTAACTTTCAAGTGCTGTTAAGCTAATTACCCCTAAAAGTTGAAAAAGTATTTTTTTGCCCCATATATGATTTTTTAGCCTTGTAAGGAGCAATAGGCGCCAGTTTTACTTTTATAGACTCATAAACTCAAAATATGTAAAAAAGTACCCTAAAATTTAAAAAAGTAGTTTTTCGCCCCCCGTTTACCCGAATTTTCCCCTTTCTCTTACCGATTATTATTGTTATTCAAAGTTTAATAAAACATACTATTTTTTATGTCTAAAGGAATTCGTGTTTCAAATTTTACCCAAATCGGCCCAGTAATTTACTTTTAAACGAATTTTCCCGTTTTTCCCCCTTTTTGTTATTTTGTTAGTCCCTTTTTTAGTCCCATTCTAGTATTTAAATTTTTTTCTCAAATAGTTGTCAAGTAGTAGTAGAAGCTTAAGTGACCCTTTTCATGAATTCTGTCAAAATCCAAAAAAATATATATTTTAAAAAAAGTAACAAAAATAAGTACGATTTTTATCCCTATATGTTCGAATTTCAAAAAAGTACCAAAAACGTATTCATATTTTTCGGAGATGTGACGAATGCAGTTAAAATAAAATTTCTATTTTTATTGGTTTAGAAGTTCAAGGGGCCCCAAAAAAGTACCAATATATCATTTTTACCTGTTTTTACCCCCTTAGCCATCGAATTTAAAAAAGGTACCAGACACCTAACCGCTTATTGTTTTAAAAGAGTATAATTCTATTTTAATTTTGTTTGTATCTTGTCTAGTTAAGCAGATACATATAAGGTTACCGACTTTTTTCCGTTTTTACCCCCTAAATATTTGAATTTCCAAAAGTCCCTTCTTTGTGGATCTATACAACGGGAGAGGAACCCATAGCCCAAATTTCAAGTCTCTAGCTCTATCCGTGTGGGCTAAGCGATGTTTAATCAGTCAGTCAGTCAGTAACGTTACTCTTTTATATATACAGATTGTAATAGTACGACTAACAAAGCATTAAAACTTTTTTACATTCCATTCTATAAATCACATTAATTAAAACTCCCCACTTTGAAGTGGATTTGCAATTAATCAAAATAAATTATTTTCTCTACTTCTCTTGGTGATAGCATCACGTATAATTTTTATTATGGCCTGACTGACAACTCTTATCAATAATTTCCGCTTTTTAACATTAAAACATTTGTTGTTCTTATACATAAAATATTATTTAAGTAAATAAGAGATTGCAAGAATAAAAGTAGTTGCCGTGTAATTCATTCATTCAAATAATAAAGACAAAATCAATTAATTTACAATAAATTACAGGTCAGTTCAGTGATTCTGTCAGTGGAAACAAGGCAATAAAGAATATACATTTTTCTCTTATATACATTTTAAAATACAAGTATATGTAAAAATAAATTTTAAAAAAAGTTATTATAATAATAATTTTATTAAAAAGATAAAATTATTTTAACAAATAAATAAGAACCGCTAATTGGCGTAAAATTTGCAGCCTTTGATATTATTTTAATATTATTTAAAAAAACTTTATCTTTAATATTCCTTTGTTATATGTTAATAATAATGTTTATGTAATTTTTAACACCTTTTACAGGAATTTCATTATTAAAAATTTATAATTTTTATTACTTTTATTTGAGTTTTCTGTGGATAAAATGAAAACATCTTGGCGCTTATATTTTTAAATGAATTTTAACAATTTCTTTAAACGAAAACAAAACTGAACCGAAAGTGGAACAAACTGCGTTTATACACTGAGAGAAAAAGCACTAGATAAACAAACAAATTAGCTACGATGTAAAAATAGAATGTAGACTAGCCGCAACACTTATTGCGATTATAGATGAAAATATAGAAGGGACTACAAGCAGAACTACTGACAAGATAAGAATTGACAAGATTGTACAAGGTGTTTTCAAAGAATGCGTATATTTGTTAAGCTTTCTAAATGAGCACAACGAATCTTAGGGTATGCGGGATATGTTAATCAGTTGCATGGCTGTTGGAACCGAATTGCCCATTATGCGTGCGAGGTAATTTGGCGACTGTAGCGCGTAGAAGATTTTGCAATACTAGAAGCTTGCAGCACTGAAACGATGCATCAAATGGGCATAAAAGTTTAAAGGAACTGACACAACATTGGAAAAACAAAATCGAGGCGACTAAAATCATATAGAAATGTTAAAAACGTGGAAAGTCTTTCTGGTGACAATCATATGAAATTTTACTTATCGATAAAATGAATGCCGCCATCGTTATGACTTACATTCGAACGATTTCATTTTAAAAAAATAAAAACAATGTCTTGATAAAGTCCCTTTTTTATAGATTTACTAAAAAAAAATCTTTTAAGTCCCCTTGTATATATGTAGACTTATTGTAGGCTCAAAATCATAAAATAAATTATAGACAGGACTTTAGTTTTAAAATAAAAGAATAAAATGACAAAACCGAAATTATGAGAGTTGCCCGATCTAAAATCCGTAGGACTGCTTAATCACCTATGCTGAACACTGTACAATAGGTTGGGCTCTTGACTTGGTTATACGAAAGATTATTTATTTATGCAGTAGATTAAAGACAAGGCTTTTTATCAGATTACAGACTATATATTGGTAATGCTA
This sequence comes from Paykullia maculata, assembly GCA_003055125.1. Taxonomy (NCBI): domain Eukaryota; kingdom Metazoa; phylum Arthropoda; class Insecta; order Diptera; family Rhinophoridae; genus Paykullia; species Paykullia maculata. The sequence goes on along the minus strand of NDXZ01061755.1, from coordinate 7,571 downwards.
GCCTAATCTAGTCTAAAATCCATAGTTCAACCAATAGTATAGTCTATAAAAAAAAAATTAAATGAAATTATGGTAAATAAACTTCCTATATATATAAAAAAATATTGTTCACTAAAATGAGGATTCTACTTTTAAGCCACTGACTACACTTGTTTACGCTTTTTTTCCTGTGCACTTTCTAATTTGCACAACTTTCTTAAGATAATTTAGAATAACAAACTTGTTACAAAAACAGACCCAAAAACAAACTTTTGAAAAAGAAACTTTGTTTTCACTTTATTGTTGCTGTAAAACTTAAATTAAAGAAGTGCCAAATACATTTAAAAAAGGGGTTGCACCACAAGTTTGTATCCATTTAATTGTGGACTGTTACATTCAATTATAAAAACATAGAAAATTTAAAACAGTAGAGCAAACTACGACCCATTGTACAAGTAATTAATATTGTTTGGCCATCTTTTCTCTATGAACAAATCACATATAAAGTTTCCATGCAAATACTTTTTCATTGAAAAAAGTTTGTCTGTTTGTGTTTTTGCCTTAGATTTGAACTTTTTATTTTGGTTTGTAAATGTTGCTGTTCTTAGTTCCCTCTGTTTCCATTTAAATATATATTATTGTTATTGTACAATTTACTAATTTATATGTAAATTTTTTGGTTGAAATAAGTTAAAGTCTGTTTGTACGTCCATTTGTCTGTCTGTCTTTATGTTCTTGGCTTTAGCATAAGTCTTACTGTTGATGGTTGGGTTTCTTAAGTAAAACCCTCAAAATAAATTACACAGGATTTTTATTAAAATGTAAAATTCTATGTATAAAAATATGCATAAATAGCAAGTAAATAATAAAATAAAAAATTAAAATTCTAAAGAATAAATATATGTAGAATATAAATAGATAGAATCTATAAGAAATACTATTTTTGTATTTGTTAAAATTCATCAAAATTACCATTTAATAATACTTTCTATTTGTGTTTTAAGAGAGAAAGTGGTTGTTAAAAGAACTCTTTTCATTTATTGCTTTTATGAAAATTTCTTGTGCAATTTTAAATGGTTTGTTGAAATTTATACAAATAAAAAGGGATAGAGAAAATTAAAATTAAAAGGAAAAATTTATTATATTTTGTTATGAGTACATAAAGTTACAAAGGAATTCCAATTTTGTGTTATTAAGAGATAACTGATTTTGCGAATGAATTTGTATGTGTAAACCACAAATCAAAAAACGTTTTTTTTTTCATTTAAAATTCCAAAAAAATCTAGACATAGGCCGACATGGCTTTGCATAGTAGTACGAGCCCGATGAGGACAATTTGCAAGGAAATTAAAGAAAATTTTCGATTTATTTTTTGTATAAAATTTATTAATAAATTTTATTTTTATCGAAAAATTTTAATTAATTTTTCCTTTTTTTCTTTAAATTTCTAGTCTTATCTGCATCTATGTATATTTACAAGGTCTTTAGTCTACGTCTTGTAAATGACTTCTGCCCACATTCACTGCCATTAGCAAACTATTTGTAAACTAAAATGATAACTATTCTTTAACTAATACGGGCTTTTGGTGCCTAAACTAATGGCAAACTAAGAGCTGTAAATAAAATATCATTGGCTAAACCATTGCCATTACTTAACTAATGACAGTGAATTGGGCAATCTGATTAAAAAAAATTTTTTTAATATATTAAAAAAATGTATAGAAAATATTACAAACGTTTTTTAGTAATGACTTACGGCCGTATCTATAACGAAAAATTAGAAAATACGTATACATCGCACACAACTTTCTGCTCACTTACAAGCCGAATCGGCTAAGCAGAGTGTTGGCAAAGAGTTTGTTTATAATGAATATCTAGCAGCTAATAATAAGAGTTTGATTTTAAGTTAACATGAGTTTAGCAGAATGGGTAAAAAATACATTAAAAATTACACTTATGCTAACTCCATGCTAAATTTTTGTTATAAATACGGCCGTTAATTTCTAAAAAACTTTATTTTCTAGTTATAACTCTCGAAAAAAAATAGTCCAATTTGTCTAATTTAATTTTTTCGCTTTAAATTTAAATTAATTTAAAAATAAACAGTTTGAATAAAAATTTTAATCTTAATCCATTAACACATAAATTACTTTCATATTCATCATGTACTTGAGTAAACATTGATGCTGTAATTTAAGACTTGCACGTATTGAGGTGCAACCTACCAATTCAATTCATGTTAAAGCTTTAGAAAAACATCACAGGCACACATTTACATATGTGTATCTCCATCATTATGAACATTATCTGTGAAGTGAATGTTGTAAATTGAAGACACACAAATACAAATACACTTTTTACTTTTTCTTAACATGCCACACATTATTCCAATTATGTTTATATGATGTGTTGCAACATTCAGACTCACATTCAAATTTTTCAATGTCAATGTTTCAATTTTTACGAACAAAAAGAAGGAAAAAAAAACGAAAGCACAAAAGCATTAAAATACCAAGAGAGAAAGAAAAAAAATATTGTAGAAAATAAAACATTTTTTGAAAGAAAATACACCAAAATGTGTACAACATTCGAAATTGTAAGTTCAGTTTTTGTGTAGTTGCTTGCTGCTCTGCCACACTTGAGCTAAATTGTAAAATTGTACAAGCACACAAACACACACACTTACACATATCAACTAAGTAAAACAAGGGGGAGGTAAAGGCACGTAAGGAATTTGAAAACGACCCAGTCATTAATTCAAAAAAGTTTGTTTAACGCTTGTATTTACAAGTTCTTTCTATTAAATGATATTTTTATGCTTAAAACCCCCTCAACCAAATGTAGGTATGTTCTAAAATGGGATGTACATCTTTTGATTGTAGGTTATTTATAGGAAAGTGTGAAATTTATTAGAGTGCATTTATATTCATCATTAAATGGAATGTAACGATTCATTTCTTTTGGTAAAAAGTATGCATTAGGAATGTAATGGAAAATTTGGATTGGAATGTTATGTGATTAGGGGTTTAGAAGAAAATTAAGATTTATTTTGAGGAAGGCAAATCCTTCTGTTTTCAAACATAATTACTAAATTTATCAATCAATTGCAGAATATGTGAGAAAGATCGTCACTTGAAAAAAACTTAAGCAAATATAAAGTAAAATGTTTTTTATCATTAATTTGCATATTTAAGTTTCGAATGCACTAAAAACCAAGAGTCGACATATGCCCCCAAGTCCATCGAGATGTGAGACTTTAAAAGGGCAATTGTTAAAATAAAACCCCTTAAATATTTTATTCAAAAAATGCTTATAAAGTTAGTCCGAAAACCATTAAAAAACACGTATACATTTATATATTTTTATATGCGACTTAATGTTATCCCAAATCCAGATTATCCCATGTTAAAATGCTGTCTAAGTCAAGTTTGTCCAAATTGTTTGGAGGACTACTTGAAAACAAGTTTAGTTAATTTTTAAGCCAATTTACCACTTAAGTTTAAGAAAAAAAATCCAAATTAAATCATGTAGACAATTATACGGCACTTCCTTTTAAAGATAATATTCGATAAATTCAATATTATAAAAATTTTAGTTAATTTGCTTTTTTATGTGACTTTCTATTTTTAAACTTAATTTCAAAAACGTATGTTTATGCAATTTAGTTTTCTTTTAAAAAATCCTTAACTAAAATCGAATCTTATTTCTCTTCCTTTTTTAGTTTTTGTTTTTTATAAATTTTTGTCATGTTTCACAATTGTTCATAGAGTAAACGCGTGCTCTCCCAGCATAAGCTTGAAAAGGAAGTACAATTGACTATATTTATTTCACTGACACGTGATCCAAGGAAGAAAAGTTTAGATGGCACCGTTGTGCGTTAACCAAATTGATATAATATTTTGTTCTCTGTATTGCTTGGAAAATGACGCGTACAATATAGAATGGTGGGGGGTTGCAGATGATTGGATACATGCAACAATAAGCAACATTAGTATGATAATGCAATTTTAAACTTATTTTTTGTTTTCTTTCAGATTCGTATTATTGTTGTTATTCGTATTGTATTGTTACATGACTTTTTTAAAGTTAAACAATCTCATCTTTAGCATCATCATAATTATCATTACAATTGTCATAATTATGTTTGAAAGAAAATGGAAATAAACAAATAAATATGTATGAGGAACATGCACTTTTGCTTATACATACCTATACATTTATATAAGCTTGAGTATAAATATGTGTAAAAATATGTATTGGCTATATGTATGTATGTGTGTTAAGGATTCACGCACGTAAATATTTTAAAGACCATAATCATTTTAACTGGGGTGATATTTTAAATGTGTACATAAGTATTTGCTAAAGAGAAACTACAATTTCGTTTCATATAATTCTTAACATTTTTAAGAAACAATGTACATTAGGGTGGCGTCTTTTAAGTGATTACTATAAATAAACGATAATTTTCTTTAAGTATAAACCAAGCGAAAACTTTGTTTAAATAAAATTTTTCCGAAAACGGTAATGATAGAGAATTTTTGAATATAAAAAACAGTGAATGTACTGAAAAAATATGTTACGAAAAATGTGACTTGGACTTAACTATACCTATAGACTAATAAGCTAAATTAAAGATTGAGCGGTGTAGTGTACTACAGACTTAACTTGAATAGAATGACTAGACTATGGACTAGACTAAAAAAATCAACAGAATAAAAACGTAGATAAAATACCAGTCAAACATACAGTCAAAGGAAAAACATGGTTGAGTATGATTACGGATCATGATTACAGAGTAATTAAAAATACTATGATCACTTAAATCATCTTCATGATTGTCACATATATATTAAGGTTGTAGTCATATTTTATGCCAATACCAAGATCATATATGTATATGGTTGCAGGAATCAATCTATCTATTAACATTATTACGGCAAAACATAAATATGTTGGTCGTAGATTATAGTTATCATATATTCTAAGAACAATATATTCATGATTACCCACAACTAAGTAAATGATTGCTGTAATCATAGTTATGGATCAGTCACTCACCCAAAATTAATTTCAGCAATAATATGATTGTGCCAATCATTTAAACAATTGCAGTTATCATAGGATATTAAAATAATCTTTGATCATCTATCCGTCAACAAACTCAACCATATTTTTTTCTCTAGGTGTAGAATTGACATAAGTAATCTTGAAAAATAATGGCTCATTTCTGGAGATATACTGCACTTAGATTTAAACAAGACTATTAATGCAATCCTATAAATTCCAAAAATTAGCTATGTACAAAAAAAAAACACCAACCCATTTAAAGTAATTTGTATTTAATAATAAAATAAAATATTTAGGTGGCATTTCAAAGCTCTAATTTTTTTTATTTATGACAACAAGGGTTTTATTAAATAAACAAGGAGTTCTTTCCATTATTTCCTCAAAAACAACAGTGATGTCAACCTATATTTAAGCCAGCTTGAAAAATTTTTAAATATATTTTGTCGTACTGGTAAAAATTTTGTATCTTATTGTAATAAATGTATAGAATTTTGCTTTATTAACTGATTTTTATGCAAACTTTTGTGTTCTATCGTATACAAAAATTTGCAAAACTTTAATTAGTGTTGCTTAGAATTTAATTAGATTAGAAATAAAAAAAAACATTTAAAGTAAAAACTATATGAACACAAGTTGTCAGACAAATTTGTCTCAAAAATTATTGAATTTGCAAATAGTTTACTTACAAAACTATTATGTTTACACAAATATCTCGTTAAATGTTATCTAAATTTTTAATAAAATATTTACGTTATGTTAAGGTTATTACAAAGATCTATTAACTAATGTTGTTATAAAAACAACTTATTTTATTGACTTGATAAATTAAAAAAGACGTTATTGCATTTATCAACCCCAATTTTGGCTAAGTTTAAATAAATATTTTTATTTTATATATTAAATTGGTTTTTTTCAAGAATTTTAATAATTTGGATACATATTTTAAAAACCATTCTAATATATGCACAGTAAGTAGTTGTAATTCACAAAAATTTTAGCTTAACTCGTACATTTTACTATTCTTTTTAAGTTGTATAAATTAAAGTAAAATATTATTTTACACACATGTTTGAAGGAATATTTCTTGTATCAAAAAGATCTTCACTTTATACTTCACTTCACTTTGCTTGATAAGTTTTACTAAATATTTGAAAAATTGCACAGGATTTTTGAAATTTATTCCAAATTCGGGAATAAACACAGCCAATATAATTTGGTGAATTACATAAAGCAGAGCTAACATTATTAACACTTTATGGCAACAATGTAAGCCAGTGCAACTAACGCACTGCTGAATAAAGTTCCTCTTACTTAAGTTATCAAAAGACCCTTAACAAAAAAATCTGTAGAAGGTGAATAATTTATTAAACGCAAAACAATGCTTAAAGTGGAGCTCTTAAAGATTTATTTTAATATAACTTAACTTGTTAACGTTACACTCAACTGCAAGTGTAACTTTTAATAATAGAACTTAAAAATAATGAGTTAAAAAAGTCTAAAGCAAAAAAAAAACTTATAAAACTGTAGTGAGACCAACAAACCCATTCCTTTGTAAGCAATTTACTCTGGAGACTGGTATGGTTTTAATTTTGCATCCAGTAATGAAAAGAAAAATTATCTTTTTCGCGTTGCCAAAAGGGAAATGCACTTGTTTAATAAATAATACGAACTGCTGCTGGGGTTTTTTGTATTTGTGTTGTATTGTTCTTATATTATTTGTAACAAAAGCTTTTTGTATGAATAATTTTTACTAGTGGAATTTTTATTTTTTTTTAATAACATATTATAGCGCCATTAGATAATGGAAGATGTACCACAATTAGAAGTGCTGTTTAAAGTTTAAATAAGTAAAATTAATAAATTTTCTGTAAAAGCTTTGAATATTGCCAATGTGAATATAAAAGAAGAAGTCATACGACAAAATGTCAATTATATCCTTTTCTGTTTATCTGTCATGAATACACATAAATAGCCAAAAGTAACAAGTCATATGTAAAATACATCTCGTATGAAATCAGCTTAAAGCTAACTATAATTGTTTGTCAATAGAGTATTTTCCATCAATTTTCGTTTTGTAGAAACAAGTCAGATATATTTTTTTTAAATTCTTTACTCTTTTTGTTTTTTATTTTATTGTCGAAAAAACTGCACTGAAAAATTCCCAATAAAAATGAATTGTGTCTCAAAATTCAATTTCGATGAGAAAACGCTTAGAACGTTAAAAATATAGTTTACTATATGTGACGCGAAAAATAGAAAGGGACCTAAGGGTAAAAACAGGTTTTGTTCAGGAGAGCCATTTCAAAGATTTAAATACATGTATCTTTGGTGTACAATCACTGAGCGTGTTGGTATTGGTCTCATTTGAAAGCAACACATCTCATGACGTCAGGAACATGTTGGTCAACCTTGAAAATGCGCGTCGGTCGTCCCTACCTCTTGTTTTGTGTAGTTGGATTTTACTGTTTTCTACCTAGCGCGCTATTTCCATGAGTTTGATATCAATTTTGCTCGCGTTTTTT
>NDXZ01061754.1:0-15214 GCA_003055125.1 Paykullia maculata | reverse complement strand
CTAAACGAATAAAGATTTAACATTGATTTCTTTTTCCTGTAAAAGATTATATTAACAGCTGCTTATATAAATATTTTTTAATGATTTTTTGAAAATATCACCTTTTTTCTGTTTTGGCTCATTTTGCATACAAAAATAAATATTTTGTGGAAATTAGCAAAAATAATCAAAAAAAATTTTTTTTTCAAAGTGGTTCCGGGGGGGTGGGGTGTTATCGGGGAGATACCTCCCTTTACCAATAAACTTATGCTGACGATAAAAGATGCATTTGCTAAGCAAAAGTATAGGAAAACTTAAAAAAAGTTAAAAAAAAGTATAATTTTTCAGGGGTAGGATTAGTTCTTCTTAAGAAAACTTTTTTCCCCTTAATCCGATTCTTATTTTCAGGCTTTACTAGCCTATGACTATAACACATATTTCTGCCAAGTTTTCTTGATCTAGGAGCACTCAAGAACTTTTAAGAAGCAATATAAGCTAAAAAAAAGTGATGTCCGGCTATTTTGGCAAAATACCCCTATGTGAGACGGCCATGGCAAAATCGACTTCCCTGTCTATAAGGATCCATAATATATATACTTTATGGGATCGCAAATGAATATTGTAGAATTTACAAATGGAATGACAAACCTTGTCATCTATGTAAAGGATATAATAAAAGGATTCGTTTACTTAACCTCAACGAAACATTTACGTTTTCATTGCCTGAGAACTTTTTGGTTTTTCTTTGCCATAATATTAAGTAAACTTTGGCAAAATTAATTGCTGAACATAATTGAAAACTTATTAAAGTTTATCCCCTGTTGATAGTTAAGAAAACAGCAAAGTAGACAAAACTTTTACGCTGTTCATTAAAAACTAAAGGCAACTCAACAAATTATAACTTGAAAATTAACATAATTTTTTCAGCTTTAGCTGGAGCTTTTTTTCATAGCATTTCTTAAGACCAACCTGGAAGAAACTAACACTTAAAATGCTAATGACATTGTCGTTAAAGTTAAGAAAAAATATTTTTAACGGTGGTTGGTGGTGTTTATTTTAATCTATAGTTTTTTTCTTTTTCATCTACAAAAGCTTTAGTTAAAGGCACTTCATGCCAACACATTCATAATCGTTATCATAAACCGAAAAAATCTCTCTCACGTTGCTTAAAGTAGAAGTTTTTTAATACTAAAACTTATAAAGTGATGCAAACGAGAGATAAAATTGATAATTATGATTATAAAAGTTTTTTTCTTTAAGGTAGATGATACATTTTAACAAAAAACAAAAAAATATTTATTTATGAATTTTTTCTAGGGAGTGTTGGTTTAAATAAGGATAGACAGTGAGAAAGAGAAGGCGTTACAGGAAATTATACGTTATTTAAAATTTCAATTTAAAACTCCAAATAAATTGATGGGTGCTGTAAATGTAACCTTAATTTGAAAAAATTGCCATCCAAATTAAACAAGAAAGACATTTTTTTGGCAATATTAAAAAAACTTATTAACTTAAAGGAAATGTAATGTAATAAATTTGCGGTTTGCCTTTCCAGAAGAGACTTTGTTTTGTCAGATTTAAACGAAAATCAGTTTTAGTGATTTATTTTTAAATTAATGTTTTAAAACTGATGATATCCGTGTCTTAAGATTTAGTTTATAGCTATTTTTCTAAGCCACCTGTCAAAGCATTATTTAATAAAATCAATTAAAGCATACCCTAAGGCTCTTTAAATCTAGTGATTTAAAGCATACTTTATGACCAATTAAAGATATACAAAATTTCTTTAAGAAACCCCTAAAAACTTCATAAAATATTTAAAACGTTTGTGTTTTTGTTTTAAACTTTTTTATGTCATTTTAAATTGACCGCTATTTATCTTCTTGCCTGCTTTACTTTGTTCACTTTATTGAAGCCACGTGCAATTATTGACTTTGTGTAAATTGGCTGATTCTTATAAACGATACTGTAAATAGATACTTTTAGTTTAATTCTTTTTATATATTTTTTCTTCTAAAAACAAAACTTTCTTGCTTGTAGTTTTCGTGGTCACTTGTTCTTTAATGTGTTTTTTGTTTTTGTCTAGATATTTATGTCGTTAAAGGTATAACAACTTAATAACAAAACTTTGTCTTTAAGCCTTAAAGACACACAGACAATGCATTGAAAATACTAAAATTTCGTATGAATATTTTAAAATTGGTAAAAAGTAATTTGTTGGCAGGAAAATAATTATAATTAAACGCTGTTTTAATTAAACTTGTTTTATTTTTCTATGGTTAAGTAAAATTTTGTTTCTGTTAGATAAAATTTATATATATTTTTTTATGAAATATTATGTTTGCATTAGAATTTTGTTCGCTTCAAAAAAATTTTTTTTTAATTTTCCAATTGATCCTACTTTTTGCTTAATATCGATTTTCCCTATTGTATCACCGTTTTCCTTTAATTTTATAAATAGGATTTATGAAATATTGTCTGCCTCTTCGAACAACATTAATTATTTTTTATTGTCTGGAGTATGTGTGTTTTTCCCCTATAAACAAGAGTTTTTAATTTAAATTTTTAACTAATATTTATTTATAACAAAAGTTTATAGAGCGTAAAATTACTTTAACAAGAGAAAAACGCACATAGTCATAGACAAAGCTACATACATAAGCCCAGACATAAACACGGATAATATAAACACAAACACATTCACATTTACCAACACATTGTAAAGAAAAAGACAAAAAAAAATATGGAGATACAATAAAGTCAATTGAAGTCAACACCCCAATAGAGACCTTAAATGTGAAATCATAATACAGCAGGAATAACAACAGCAACAACAACATCAGCAACAACAGAAAATATAACACATACATATAGAAAAATGTGCTCAAAAGTATGTAATAATGGCTGTGCATGTTTGTAAACTTGTCTGTGTAATAAACGTAAAGTTTTTCTTCTAAGGGCAAAACAAGGTAAAAGTTGTATAAAAATATGTGTAAAAGAAAAAGAAAAGAAAAAATCCTTAAAGAAAATCATCTTCTTTACTTCCTAATGGAATCGACAGTCAGCATTAGTTTAAATATAAAGATTGTAATGCAATGATATCAGCATAATATAATAGACACAAATACCTAAACATTTATAGTTATTGAATTTGACACACATACATGCACACATCATACATATCCTTAGAGAAATATGTTGTGCTTAAGACACATTCTCTTGGCACTATGTCACAGAAAGTTGTCTGTGATATCAGATTTATAGATAATGGTGATGGATTTGTTATAGAAACGATTTTTCAGCAAATGTTTTTTGAATCGAAATTTTTTAACACGCAAATTTGTCTGCATAAGAAACCTGGACCCCTGCGTTGCAACGAAGGCTAAGTTAAAAAGCTGGACAGAAATAACACACAATGCATTGTAAAACAATGAAAAAATGGAAATAATTACTAATATCCTATGGGCTGACCCTAAGGAGGATAGAACAAAGGAGATCCTGAAATTAAGGGAACCGGAATTAAGTGGGATGATGGATGTACTGACGAGACACACGAACTAACGAGCATAACTCCACCGGACGGAAGTGGTGGAGAATAGCAATTGCAGGGCATGCTGGCATACTTCCAATGCTACTGCCCTGCCTTTGCACATGAAAGGGCCCAGTGTTTTATGTCAGACACGATACCGGACGTTCACATAACTAAATTTCTGTAGGCCATGCGAATTTCTCGATATTTTCTTAACGCAAGAAGCACACAACAAGCCGATTTGCAGGCTTAAATGTATGTCCTATGTGACATGAGACCTTTCGAGGCTCCTTCTATTGACTTACCTACCATCTGCATAGTTCTGGTTAAAAAACTCAAGTCAGAAAATATATTCTTTATTTTCTTTCTTAAGTTAACAAACACTGAATCTAGTTACGGTTTTTTAGAATAATTTTTTTGGTTGCAAAATCACCAGTTTAATGGCTTGTGTAATTAGGATTACCTTGATGGAAAAAAACTTTTCCACCATAAAATTATTAGAATATTTGTCCAGGTTTTTTTAACAGGTAGATTCATATACATATACACATACATATGTAAATAAAATAAATTTATAAAAATTCTTTACCTTCCTTAAGTTTCTTATAGCAAAGACTCGCAATTGAATTATGACCAATTGTTTAACACATTTGGGCGTTTTTTAATTCTTTACCCTTTCAGAATCATCTTAAAACAGTAACTGTTTACTTAACGCAATACAATGACCCTCCATTAAAAAACGATAAACGATGTCTTGCCACAAAACAAACTTCGACTCTTTTTGAAAGACTTTAACTCATAGTGTTAGCACAACAGTCAAAAGGGTTTAAAGCGTAGGTTATTTAATAAAAGCGTGACTTAAGCTTACATTTATTGGCCAAAAAGATCATCAACATCATTATCATGATCATCATGAGTTTTATCAGCATTTTGAGCAGCAAACAGTAAAGCCACACATCTGTGTTGCTGCCAAGTTATAAAAATAATGGTGGCTCAAGTCAAACTGGGTGTGTATCATAAAGTGTTTAAATTATAGGATTTAAAAAAACGGTTTAAATTATTGCACATAAAAAAAAACAAATAAACAATATTGAAAATTATTATTAAATAATTGGTCAATTGTTTGACTTTAGCAAGGATATAAAAGCAGAAATTTAAAATGAGCTAAACAATTGCATTGAAAATGTCTTAATAAAAAATTTAACAAAATCTAACATAAATTTAGTCAAAAATTTTCTTTCGTTATTTAAAATAATAAATTAAAAGAAAAACTCTTAAACTCTTCTGACCATATTTTGCGCTCAAAGAAACGTCTTGAAGTGATATAATCTTTTTAATCATAAACGTGTCATGAATAAGCACAATCTTTTTCAACATCATCAATTCCATAAAATTTGAACTTAAGACACACACACATACACTTAACACCAACTAACTATGCAACATCCAATAATAAATACTACATACTTATATGGACAAAAGCTCTTTTTTTCAATGATTTTCAATTCAAGTCTTTTTATTTGTGTGAACGAGAGGGAAATACAATAAAACTAACTGACAACATACACACATCTATTTTATTTTCTATTTTATCTTAAAGATTTCAATTCGAAAGAAAAGAAGAAGAAGAAGAGTTATCCAATACAAGTATATTATTGTACTTTTACTTTAAAATAAATTTAACTCTTAATATAAATTCTTTTTTGATATTTTTCCTTTTGTTATGGCTCATTTTTTATTTATTTACAACGATTTGCAATGGTCAGTCAATTTAGTCAAGTCAGTCAAGTCAGTCAGTCATTCATACACTTAGTTACGTTTGGTCATTACGGTCGGATTGTTGGTCATTCTCCTTCTATTGTGTTGGGTTTTTGTAGTTGTTGCTCATTTTGAGTGCAACTATATTCTTATTCCAACAATGATTGTCAAAACTACTTTAAAATTACTATTTACTTTAAGGGTTAGCAGAAAAACTAACTTACTGTTACAGATAAGATTTAAGAAAAATTCTAAATCTGTTAAAAGTATTTTAATTTGCAGCTTTTAAACGTAAGACTTTTAAATGCTAAAAGCTTTTGCGATCGCATTATAACTTAATATTTTTGCAAGCTTAAAACTCTCATAGAAAGGTTTGAATTTTACATCTAAAGTTAAAACAAATTAACGAAAAAGTGTTGTGTTTGTTTTCAAAAAGACCTTTTTTCGGCTTGCCCTAAATTTACGTTTTTTGTTAACTTCCTCTTAAACCCATTATCACTAAAAAATAAACGCAGTTATAAAGATACAGAACGTAACTAAAAACATAATGATCTCCAAAGAAAATACACAATACGTGTAACTACTCTGCTTTGGACATTTATTTGTCCGTCTGGCTGTTTCGTTTCTTTCTATCTATTTCTTCTTTTGTCCAATTGTATACAAAATATAAACACTTAAATACATACACACACACACACACACCTACTTAGTAACTACCATGTGCTTGTTCAACTCCTTTTTTCTTTTTGTATCGGAGCGATTACATCCCTAGTTATAGTGCAAGTACATGTTGCAAGAAATTGCTTACAATAAAGCAAAAAAATGAAAATAAGATAAAATATCTTAAATATGTTTTTATAAAATAATAAAAGCTTTTCCTGAGATGCCTTTTTATACCCTTCAGCACCGCGAGTACGTATTTTCTATGTGTAAAACAGAAAAATATTCACCACGACTTGGTGTAGTACAGGAATGTACATTTTTTTAAGACTCTCGTTGAGTTTTAAGTCTAGTAAGCTATTCCTGTCTATAAAGTAAAAACGTTTTCACGCCTGAACCATTTTATTGCAAAAGCTTAAATTATTTTTAGAGGTTAAAAATGTCTACGGTACAGTTTGCTACTGAAAATCGGCTGAACCGGAAAAGTAGGAAAAGCGAAAGTGAAACGTGGACTCTAAAACAAATAGATGCGGACTCTCCAGATATCGCCGAAATAAAATTCCTAATGCGAATCATGGGACCAGTTAAAATCACAACAAATCTGTACAGGATAAAAACGAATGATGAACTTATTTAAGGCTGCACTAAATGTATCATCCCTATCAGCACTGATTAGATCTCAGAGAATTAAATGGACTGGTCATGTAGCCTGTTTGGATATAAACTCCATCATCAGGAGAATCTCTTTTGGTAAACCAGAAGGCAGAAGAGTTGTTAAACGACCAAAAACCCGATGAATAGATGGAATTAACGCTGATTTGAAAAGGCTATTTATATAAGACTGGAACAACGTTGCGAGAAATGGAAATAAATTGAAAAGTATTGTTTCGAAGACCAAGACTGAACTGTAGCGCCAAGGAATTAAATATTATATTATTTCCCAAAATAGCCTTAACCTTTTAAGGCATTGAAAATATTGTTATTGATATAAAATTCACTACAAGAAAATTTTATACAAACAAAACTCTGTTTTAAGACTTTTGAGAAATTCACGGTGCAAATAACGGCATTCGATATCGATCGAAAATAAAAAGTTCTCATTTGAATTCCAATACCAAATGTAAAGAAAACTCATTCGATATCGAATGCCGTAATCTGCCTATAGACCAGACTTGAAATAAACTCTTTTATAAGGTCCATTTCCCAAAATTTTATTAGCTCTCAAAGAACTGTTAAAACTATTAGAATCTAAATAAGATTTACCATAAACAAATCTTATGCAAACACAAACCAACTCCTTTAACAAAACTTTTTGATAATTGGCTCATAGTGGGGCTAAGCTCTCATAAAAATCCCATTTTAAACTAACTTTATAATCATTAAACTGTTTGAAATGCATTAAAACTTTGGCAGACTTATGCCACAATCCTTATTGACATAAGGCGCAAATCATTTCATATAATTTTTTATATGGTGGTATAGGGTATAATATGGTGGGGCTTGACTGGCTAAAACGTTCTAACTTAATTAAAATTCATATCGAAAGAGACAGGTTTTCTAAATTATATTTTCGAAAGCAAAAGAAGTAACATAAAGAACCCATAACACTCAACCACTTTTATTGAATGTTTTTCTTAATTTAAAAAAAAAAATTTAAATAAATTTTATTAAAAAAAATGCATTTTATCAATAAAGTATATTTAACCAAGATTTTTTTTCGTTTAATAAATTTAAACATTTTTTTATTAATTTTTTTTTTTTTGTAAAATTTTATGTCGGCCATAAATTGTTTAGGTACAAATATGTTTATAGCTTTTGGTTTAATTTAATTTAAAAATATTTGCAGCAATTGGTGAAGGGTTAAAAAATGTTGGGGTTTTTAAACAAAAAAAAAAAATCGTTTTTGCTTTTCACTGCTTCTTGCTATGAAAAAGAACTTTTAGATTAAGCAAACACTAATGCTGGTTAAGCTATAAGTAGTTTTTGATGTAAAGTTTCTTTGTAGATAAAAAAATAAAAAAACTTTTTTTTTCTAAAAATGATTAGTTTTTGTTTTATTGAAGAACAATTGCACTAAAAATTTAAGCAACAGATAAACAATTTTGTAAATTGTTTAAGTTTAACAGCAATTTTCTTTTAAAATATAGATGAAAATCAAATACCACAAAATTATCAAATTATCAAATTGTTTACACATAATTATTTAAAATTACTTAATTTTCGGTATATTATGCTTAAACACTCTCATTAGAAAAACTAAACAAGCCATAAAAATGGTTTAATGTTTAATATATGTTAACTATGAACAAAACAAAAAAAAATCTGAAAATAAACAATTTCATAATGAATAATTTCAATACACCCCTGATATTTGCTCTACTCCATCTTCCCTTGTTGGCAATAATTTGTAGTTTTTTTTTTCATTTTATTTTTATGAGATCTTTTACGTACAAGTCACGAAAAAATTGTGTTAAAATTAATTGAGTGCTAAAGTTGCTTAAAAAAAAATTTAACAAAATTCAAGCTGTTTTTATACAACTCTAATAATTATTGTTAAATTTTTATTGTGTTAAAGTAAATAATTCTGTCATGTCTTTTTGTCCGTCTGAAAGAGTGACTATGGCAGCCTGCCTGGCTCGAATAGATTTACAATTTTTGCCATTCAGCCATTCAGTGTGTTTTTTTGGTCGACAAATGACACATTTAATTTATATTTAAGTTTTACTTTTGTATTTGGTTTGCCCAAAAACTGACTATGAGAAAACTATTAAAGTTTCCAACACCATGTGGTAATAGCGGTGAGATTTGTTTTTGGTAGTTTATTTATAAATTTTGTAATTAATTTAATAAAAACCCTGTTTTTTTCTCGTTTGTTCATGTAATAAATTAATTATGAAAGTTTGCTGTTGTTGTTTAAAAAAAAATTGAAATAAAAATTTTTAATTAATATGAAAGTATGTAAATAAAAACAATTTTTTTCACAAACCTCATGTGGTCAGATGTTGGGAGCCAATAGAGGAAATTTTTCGTACATAAAAATAAATAAAAATTACTTTAGAGCCACAGAAACCAAATCCTGAACTGTACAATTTTTAATATAAATGAAATTTTATTTAAATAAAAGCATCAACGAAAAATTCTTCAAATAACGAATATGTTATTCGCAATCAAAGCAGTCAGATCGTTTTAGGGGAAAATCGATTAAAAATGTTTTTTTACAAACACTACTCTACTCAGTCTTTATGTAAAAAAGACTTAAAATTTGTTTTTTTTTATAATCAATTAAAATATTTATTCCCCACTTATTTATAAGCAATTTTTTATATATAAATTAAAAAAAAAATACTTTAAAAAAGGCCCTTAAAATATAAAAAACTAGGAAATAAGGAGTCTCATTTTCTTTAAATAAAATTTCAAATAATCTGTAAATAATATAAGCAGCAACAATTAACAAAACCGTTGCTTTCACAATAAGAATCACCTTTCGCCAAAATATAAAAATAACTAAAAAATTAATAAGTGAAGGAGCCATCAGAAAGATGACAATAAATTTATTTTTAATAATCTTCATACAATAACATGAAAACTTCCACACAAGAAGGAGTTTTCGAAGGCTTTTAAAATGCTAATAACTTTTTGTATTAAAGCTTTAGGCAAAGCATTACTATGAACAATTTTAAACTTATATTTATTAAAAAAAAAAGCTTCCTGAAATAGCTATGAAGTTCTTTTTAAGATATAAATTTTCATAAACATTTCAAATCTAAGAGGTTTTAAAATTATATTTAAAATTTTCTTAAAGATTTTATTTAGAGGTTTACTTTAATGCTTTAATGCTTTAAGAAAATTGAGGCTTTTACAATAATTTTTTTTTGTATAGTTAACCTCTACTTCTCTTTTGATAGTTAATACATTTATGACAAGAACTTGTATTTGCTACTTTTCTGCAAAAAACCATTTATTAAAACAATTTAAATTTTAGTTATTTTTATTTTTGGTTTGAAAGATTTTTTATTATTGAAAAAGCTTTTCATGTTGTCACATCTATTCTATTATAAGCAATTGATTAGAAATTAAAAAAACAAATAATGAATCACATTTGTAACAAGTTTTAAAAAAGCTCTTTTTATATGCTAAAAATGCTTTGAACTAAGCTTTAAATTTTTATATTCCATAACAGTTTAAAGAATAAAGCTTTACATAAATGGTGGGATTAAAGAGTTCTTGATAGATTTTTTTATTTTTTATTTAAAAAAAAGCAACAGACCAATGCTGACTACCAAAATGTTTAAAGTGAATATGTATATTCTTTACTAAAAATAATAAAAAATTAATTTAAGTTTTAACCTTCAGCCTGAAAAAAGCTATCATTTAGAACTTTCAAAAGATGTCTTACATTTGGCGTTAAGCTTTAACATTTTGTAACTTAAAAATTGTCTTATAAAGACTGTCATTAAAAAGAAATATAAATATATTTGCATAAAAAGTTTTTTGTTAAGCTTACCACTAAAGTTTTCTTTCTTTTAATGTTGGAAATTTTACCTGTAAGTAAAAGAAACAAAAGGTTGATAAGTAAAGATATATTGAATTTGCTTTATTATTTTTTATTTTCGTTTTTAAACCGTTTCTAATTAATGTTTTAGTAGAATATACATACATATGTATACAAAAAAGCACTAATTAATGCAATAAGAAATTGTGTGTTTAAATAAGAAATGTTTTACATAAAAAAGCTTTAACCCATCAGCTTTTTAATAATTAAAAAAATTCGTTGAACTTTTAATAACTTTTCCACTTAAAACTATAACAAATGTATTTACCTGATTTTATGCAAATTGTTTTTCTTGAACAAATAACTTTAAGCTTAAGCTTGTTTGAACCCCTCCATTTGTTTAAGATTCTCTTACTCTTCTCTATATCCTCTCACTAGTTTATTCCTTTTTTGCTTTCTTTGCTAAACTATTGAATTTTAATGTGTTTTTAAATGTGTGTAGATTTAAGTGTATAAAATGCATTTTTCGTATCGATTTCTGGTAGAAAAAGCAAACGACAAAAATTTTAGGGGAAAATAATTTGAATTTTTTAATTCATTTTTTTTGCATAAAAGAGAATTGATATGTTTTTTTTTCTAGTTTAAGTTTCTTACTTGCATTTTTGTTGTTGTTTTTTTTTTTGGTTGGAGTTTTTGTTAAGCATCGTCATGCTACTTAGGTTTTGAATATAAATGGCGTTTTTATTTGTTTGTCAAAGTTTATAATTAAATTTCATTAAAAAGTTTTATGTTTTTTTCTCTATTAGAAAAGAAGAAGAGTTTTTTTTCTCGAGAGGCAATTTGTTTGTTCGTAAACATTTTCTTATTCGTGATTTGCTTCTCTTTGCTTTCGCAGCATCTTTGCGTAGTTTCTTTTCTTTTTCTACTTCATCTAAGGAGTTGTTATAAATGATTAAAGTTTACTAATAGTTTTGTTGGTACAAAATTATTTCTTTTCGCTTTTCTTTCAGTTAAAAAAATTTTCTGCATAATTCGCGTTATTTTATTCAATGTCTGTCTTTTTCCTTTACTTTGTTATTTATTGTTGGAGATTTTTTTTTTGCATTCAAACAAGTTGTACAAACAAATATTTGGTTATTAAAAAATCCCTGTTCTTTGCTTTTTTCAGTTTAGTTATGCTAAGTATTTGTTGAAAACAGTTTTTTTGAGTTTCTTAAGGGAGATTATAAATTGGAGTTAGAAAATTAATTGGAAAGTAATGCTTTTAGATAATCAGTTGTAAGTGATTTTAAAAAGAAATCAATCGAAATTTTAAATGTTAAAAGTTAATAGGTTTAGTTAAGAAATTATAGAAATAATTTCAATAAGTAAGAATTCGCTTGGCAAGCTTTTTGCAATTGTGGTCCAAATAGCTTTTCAGATAGAAAAAAAACTTTCGATATTTTTTTTGCATTTGCCCTTTCCCTACTACAAATCAATTTCGATTGATACATTTAGTTCTTTTTTATTAAAGTTTAATGATCTCATGATAAAGTGAAAATTTCGTTGGATATTTTAAAGACCTCAAAGATGGGTGTTCTACATTAATAGAATCGCCAAATTGCCTAAAAGGTTAGGAGTAGTCACAATTGCTCATGGAGTTTATAGTAATTATAATCATTTTGCATCACATGCGTTTTGTTTTTAATTTTTTTCAAAATAAAAAGTCTGTAAAATTAATTTAACACTTAGTTTTATTAAATTTATACTTCTTTTTGGCTTTTATTAAATTAAGGTTTTAAAGCATAATTTTATTAAATTATATGAAATTATTTTCTTATTATTCCTCATGTCTATTTTATTATGAAAGCAATTTCGGAAGATGATGATGGTTTAACATACCATTTGAATTTTCTTGTATGTCAATTTCTGACATAAGCCACCTACCGCCTTGATTTCATTTTTATATATTTTATTTTTTGGAGTAAAACTTTTTTTTTGGGTTGTCTACAAGTTTTTTCTTCACGCTACTCTTAAGCGGCTTCTGCCTGTCAAACACTTCAGTTAAATGCCACCGCCAATGCTTACAATAAACAATAAAAGGACAGACTAACATACATACATGTTGTGTCAAAAACGAAACAACAACAAAATATTTAGAATGCTTCTGTATAAACGAAAAAAGCGCCACACGGTGTAACTCTGTAACTTAATACTCGACTCTAAAAAACAAACGAAAAAAAAATAACAAAATACGTACAAAAAAATGAAAGACTACTTGCCACTACTGTTTGGGAATCTTATATAATACAAAACACTGTATGATGTTTGACTTAAAAAAATTAAAAAAAAACCCAAAAAGATTTAATGGCGACATAAGAAATTTTTTCAAATCTATGTACATATGTATGTGTATATGTGTGTATGGCTTAATATCATGCTGTGTATGTGAGTGTCACGTTAAGGAAGCAAACATTATGACAGGCAACAAAAAAGCTACCGAGTCTTGTTAAAAAGTAAATTATTTCTTTACACATTCAGTCAGTTTTTCATACTTTATTTGGTTTTTTTTCATAAGAACGGATGGCTTTTTATTGAAGAGGGAATTTTACAATGTGTTGATTTATAGTTGTCGACTTTTAAGAATTATTGTTAAATGTATTGAAAGTGGAAAAAAGTTCAAGTTGAAGTCTTATAACCAAAGTATGTAGTTTATTTTTTTTAGTTGTACCGTGAAGTTTGAGCTTCACATAAAGCATGTTAAAAATTAAAAAAACCTCTTTAAAAAAAAAAATATTTTTGCTGTGATTAAATCAAAGTTAGGCAGCCTTTAAGAAATTCTAAGGTTTCGCCTGAGAAATTTTTATTAAATATCAAGCAAAAATTTATTTAAAAATTAGATTATTTTTTCTATATCAGCGAGTACAATACAAAAGTTTCTGTCAAAGAAAGCTTGAGAAAAATCTTAAAAATTTTTTTTTTATAAAACCATTACAGGGCAGTTATAGAGGTTTACAAAGTTTAAGGAAACGATAAAAACTTGTTTACTGCATTTAAAAGATTTTTTCAAGATCTGACACGTTTTTCTATGAGGTTTTGACACTACAAAGGATTTAAACAATTTGTTTTTATACCCTTTACACATGTGACAAGGCCATAGCTATATAGGTTTGGCATTCCGTTTGTAATTTCTACAACAATGTTCATTTGCGACCCCATAAAGTGTATATATTTTGAATCCTTATAGATAGACCGCCTGAGATATAAGCAAAAAGCGACCACTTTTTTTGCACAAAAAAATAATATTTTGGACTATAAACATGCTTAAAAAAACTGGACTAATTGGTTCATAATTTGCAAAGATATAGGCGTAAAACCTATACGGACCAAAATTTCTATCATAAAAAAATCGAGAGACTTAAACTGCCTTTCGGACAAAGTTTAAAAAGTTTAAAAAAGTGTTTCTACACAGCTCTTATAGGTTTTATTAAATTTTAATGATTTATAAGCTTTAAGGTCTGTAGAACTTTTACTTAACTTAAATAATTTTTGTAGAGCTTTAATACAACTTCAAAATAGTTTAATAAAATATTGAGATTTCACATTGTTTAAACTTTAAAGATTTTAGGTCAGCAATGATTTATTCAAAATGATATCCCAACATTTATACAAAATTAAAAATTTGTTTCTTTATTTGTGAACTAAAATGTTGCAAACGTGTTTCTAAAGTTCAAAAATATTTTAATACAAATTTAGCGATTAAAAATATGGTCAAAATGTAATATTAACTGTGTGCGGAAACGTTGGTAAATGTTTAACTTGAAAAAAAATTACAAATTAGAAAAAGCTTCGTAGAGCAAATACATACTAAATGGCAAAATCTTTAAAATTGTCGAAAATTTTCTAAGAAAATTTAATTTCCTTTTTGTTTTTTAAAAAAATTTGCCATAAGTTTTCTTTTTCTCAAACATGCTCTCTTTAAACAGTCTTTCATACTCCCCCAAAGGAAACTTAACCTTTCTCTCTCTCTCTCCCTCTCAAAAAAAGAAACAATCAATGAAACGATTATATAATTTCAACATCAAACGAACATAAAACGTATAAATACAGAGGAGGCATCAAATTAACCTCAAGCTAAAATATTTTATAAAACATAATGAATGTGCGTGTGTGTGTGTTATATGTGCGCGCCTGTATACCGGTAGTGACTTTAAGGCATTATTGTTTAGGAAACAGTTAAAATATATACATTTCTTTCCAATAGCTCTGCATAGAAGTACAAGCTGTATAAAGGTTTTCGATAAAAAAAAAAATACACACAACACAATAAATGGCCATAATAATAAAAATAAAACGTTTTAAGCGTTATCTTTAGCTAAAAATCTAACAACAACAATAACAAATACTATAAAACAACATATGATAACATAAAATGTATGAGTAAACACACAAACAAACAAATAAACCAAAATATACCAAATATACAAATTTTTCCAACAACAACAACAACAACGAGAACCAGCAGCCAAAATAGAAAACTTTCATTGCAGAAACAAACTTTATTCAGCAAATGCCAGTAAAAGCACAAGACATAAATATAAAAGGTCTTTGATTGCCTAACAGACATATTTAAGCTTCTGTTAAAGGCAATATTTATTTATAGTTTCTCTGTAGTTTAACTTTTATTTTATTTGTTGCCAAAAAAAAAAAAAATTTGATACGAAATAGGAGGAAAATTTTTCTATACAAATTAATAAATATTCGTAAATGAGAAGTAAAAAAAAATTAAACCATTAAATGTGGTATGATTAAAATGG